>CM070562.1:99372783-99560898 GCA_036346405.1 Phyllostachys edulis | reverse complement strand
TTATATCCACCTTGTCTAATTGTATGCCATAATCTTTTGTCACCCTAGTTTGGTTTATTTAGTTGGTGCTATTTGTATTCAATTGCAAATGTTGTATTTTCAAGAAAATAACCACGTAATGCCATTCCTTTGGAATAAACCCGTATGTATAATTGCATTTACGTGGTATGACTTACAGTACGATGTACTCACGCTTGCTTTTGACGAATCAAGCAGAATCAAGGAATCGCCACCAACAAGGTCTACTTCAAAGATCGTGGAGAACTAGGGTCGCGATCCCAAATTTGCTGCCATGGGCATATGGATGGGCTTCACCGAGTTATCCCGCTTGCCCCGCTGCAGCTTTATTGAGCTTTTTGCCTTCGAGGCATTAATTGTAAGCTTTGACCTTAAGGTCTTTACTCGATGTTTATTGTTATTTGCCTATTTATTAGCTATCTTTGTATATGGAAATGATATTTCACCGATGTTGCCATTGCAGCACTAGCGTGGTCCTCGACTAGCGCAAGATACACAGAGGGTCCAGAATTGCATATTTTGGGTCCCGACAGAGGTGGTATCAAAGCCATATCGATCGTAGAGGTCGTGACCTTAGTTAGAATGGTCGCTTTAAGGAAAACTTCAAAACTTATTTTACAAATGAAAAATCTTAATGATGTGCTATTCTCATCTTGTCCAAATTTCTAACTCTTCCAATTCATTCCATTCTCATCTATATTCTTACTCACCATTTTGAGTATTAAATTGGACTCGCTTCCTCATAACTTCTATAGTTGTCGGATCTGCACTAAATGTCTTGGTGGATGCCCAAGAGCTTTAGAGCAACTCTTTGAAGACCGCGGTAACCACCAACAACAACGCATCAATATCTCTCCAAGTGTTCAAGACAAGTTCGCTCGCAAGAATTGAAGACCAAGAAGAAGTCTCAGGTCGCCTCGCTTCTCCAAGATTTGCTCGCAAGGATCGCAAGCAGGCCAACATTTGATGAAGATCAGAACTGAGCCAGTTATCTCCTGCATCAGCCATATAGGATAAATCGCCTTTGGTTCCTCCTGTGTTGGAGCCAAGTCACCCAGCTAAGTTAGAGTTTAATCGACCAGACGATTAGCTTTACGTCTTCTTTCTCTTGTGTGTAGCTTGTTTGTGAGTTTTGTGCTTCCTAATAGCTTTCCTCACTATTTGTCTGCTTTCTTGTGTTCTTTGGGTTAAACTGCTTCCTTAGTAGATTATCTTCATTTTGCGCTTTTCCCTCTCATCTATCACTCGTCACCAAACAGATGAAGAGCCCTAGTGAAGGCAACCCTTATCAAGAATCTTTGAGACAGCCATGCAGCTCAAACCTTGTCAATCCTAGTGGATGCTTGTCGCTTATCAGAGTAGCAGATCCAACATGGAACAATTCTTGTAGCTCAGACCAATTCATGAACGCGATGATGCGTAATATGAACAACATGATGATCCAAAGCTAATCGCACCACCGCTACCTTAGTCAATTCGGTGAATCGGAATAATCAAGGCAGACCTTCACACCGCCGCCAGAGTCAACACCAGAGCGTAAGTAACCAAAGAATCATTCCGCTGCAGAGTGATACATCGACCGAGCGATTCCTCGCCACTCCAGAATCACCATGCCAGCGATGATGCAACCGCTTCAGACAAGAGTAACTCTCGCAATGATGCACAACTTGTTGCCATCCCAACGCACGCTCACCAAGTTTGTGAAGTTCATGATGACCAAGCCTGCTTTTGAAGGATCAACCGCACTCAAGGATGCGAATCCTGGATTCGCACCATAGAAGAAAAGCTAACCACAGTAATGCGACGACAAGGAGAAAGTTCTCTATGCTACTCATCAATTGGAAGGAGTTGCATTAGATTGGTGGGGAAAAATTCGCGCTATCATCACAAAGTCGACCATCACACTGGTCGAGTTCACCGCCACAACAAAGAGTGACATCAAGTAAGAGTGATCAAGAGAAACCCGATATTCGACATCCTACACCAAATCCACTAGTTGTCTTTTGAAGTGTCGCCAACCGATAAGTCAAAAGATTGTGCATGTATCCGCTAGGAGAAATAGGCCATAGCTACCGATGAGCACAATATCAATTGTTCCAGCTATGAAGAAACCATTCCGCTGGAGAATGTCCAATGAGCAAGATCACATGCTTTTATGTGAAGGCGATGACCATTGTCCGAGCTAGTGCCCTCAGACCAGATTGACTTCGCAACACAACTTCAACGAGAAAATTTCCGAGCCACAGCCAAAGATTTAGCAAAAGAAGGCAAGCCTTTGTCAGTACAAGATTTGTTAGCCGAAGAATCACAAAAGGTAATGTTGACCTTGGCAACCACCTCAAAAGAGAAGCAAGCCAAGATCGCCAGATTGTGTTTCGAGTGTGGTAAGCAAGGCCACTATGCCAAGCAATGTCCTGCAAAGCGACAAGCTCCAACCTTCAAAAGGGATAGTCGTTTCGCCATAATGTTGCCAGCAATCGCAACGCGTCGCCACGGTTCATATAATTGTCGCAAGAAGGTCACTACATCGCCCGTTGTCCTCGAAGAACCAAACACTCACCCAGATGCAGAAGGCCGGTTGTGTCACCAAGATGGTAACTCTCAGAGCGAGGAGGTAATGCACCAGATCCGTGTGTCCAACAAAATAGTTGAAGAAGAGACGTTTGAATGATGATGTTACCAAGAAAGCCTAGGTTGGCCAGTTATGCAGCGCCATGTTTTCGTTTGTGGCAATAAAGTTAGAAAATCAATGTAACCTTTCTTTTGTTTGAGGGCAGAAAAGTAGACATCTTTGTATGCAAGCTATGAATAAAAAGGATTGTTGAATATTAAAGTATTGGATATCTCTCTAAGTATGTACCATTGCAAGTCGAGTAATCAAGCTTTGAGTCATGTTGTTTGAGGGTCAGAGAGCCATAACCATGGAATGTGATGTTGAATTCCAACTCATCATTTTGCATAGCAGTAAGATAACAGTAAATGGTTGAAGAATCTAACCATTGGATAATGTCCATATCCGCAAGAGAGTATGCGATTGGCATTGCAAATAATCTATCCAAAGACGTTAATCAGATGAAGTCAAGTTTGTCTTTGACTTGATAATTTTAATTAGCCAATTTCGAAGGAATTACATCAGAGATAAACTATGACAAAATTTGTTAGAAGAGTTTGCAGAAATGATAGAGCAGATCAAGGGATTCCCTCAGATATAGGCAGCGCCAAATCTAGTTCTTCCGTTTTGTCAAGCACCCATGATCATCTGTGAACAAGTTAGTGTCAGTTGAATATCAGTGAGATAGTCATTTCAAGATAGCCAAGACCCTCATCATTGTAAAAGGACAAGTTCGCCAGATCATCGGCGAGTCTGAGTCGCATGTATGATATTTGTTGAACCCTAGAGTTCAAACCGATACTAGAAAATTAGGCTTGACCGGGCAGTTTTGTCAAAGAAATCTGCAGATCATTCCTACTAATATCACTGAGTTTGAAGATTGTCTAGCAAAGTGGCATACGACAGAGATGGTATTCGTCAGAATTTGGTTATAGTGTCAGATCAACAGAGATGATCAATTTGCACGATGTGCGTAGTTAGCGCCGACCGAGGATTCCGGTTTACCTCGTGTCGGCTGCAGTACCTATGAGGCTTTGATGCCCGCTTCAATTCAAGAGTGTGTATCACCAAGATCCATCGGGATAGATTAAAAGATTAATGAGTTGTGCCTTGCTTACGGTACCAGGTCAAGCCTGTGTTGTGTGCAAAGTTTCCCACAAAGACCAGATGTCACCAATTACCAGCTTGTCACCATCTGAAGTTCACAGCAGTTGTTTGTAAGTCATAGCTCAGCTAGAAGCAGATCAGCTCGCAAAGGATGTGGATTTTGCATTAGTCATGAAGAAAAAGACCAAGAGTCTTTAATCCTAAAGGGATTGTGAGTAGACTAGTTCAGGCAGAAAAGCTATGCGTATTATGCAGATTATCACCCTCGCAGTCATGTTTATCGTCGGGATACTTGTTGAAGATCTGTGTTAAGGATTGTACGACAGAGGTGACAAAGATGTGTCAGTCTATTCAGATTTCGAAGCTCAGAAGAAGAATTTGTTGATCTGAGTTACCAGTTAGCAGCAAGATCTTCCCAACTCCAGAAGTGTCTTCAAGCACCGATCAAGCGGCCTATCAAAAGCAATCGAGTTTCAAGATGCCTTTCCTGCCAAGAGCCAGTTTGTCAAGTTTTTGTTGAAGCGAGAAGTTCAGCAAGAAGCAAGACGTTGTCCCGTAAGTGTTCAGAAGAGCAGTCCTATCAAAGTCAAATAAGTTTGGAAGCCAGAAGAGAACCCGGCTGAGTTCTTTAACCTATTCTATAGTTACTACCAATCTCGGGACGAGATTCCTTTAAGGGGGGGGGGGAGGTTTGTGACGTCTCAAAATTTGGCTTTTCAAAAATCTTTTAAATAGTTTAGGTCCCTGGAAAATTTCACCAGTTTTATTTGATTTAATAAAGCTTAACCGGGAATTTCCTAAATTAAAAATATTTAATTGGAGTAATCTAAACATCAATTAAATAAAAACCTGTGTTATTTGGCTTCCTTGTGTTCCAAAGAATTTTCTGGTATTTTCTGAGATTTTTTATTGTTTTTGTTTGCTATTTATTTGGCCTCCTCGATTTTTGGGATTTTCTTTAACTCCGAAAATCCCTTTTTCTCTCTCCCGCCGCACTGCTACAGTACCCGTCGGGTACTATTCATCCGGATCCAACGTGCTACAGTAAATCGCGAGACACTGTTCATCGTTATCCTCGGAACGAACAGCCGAGTCTCCGTCCGTTCAGTACGCGTCGTTCAAACTCAAAATTCTAAATTTCATATCTTTCTCCTCGGTGCGTATAAAGGCGAGCCGTTTGCGCTCACGCGTCCATCTTGATCTCCTCTCCCAATCCCCTGATTTGGTTTCCTCCGAATCAATCTAGTTTCGTCGCAATCTACAGAAAACCGAGCTTCAACCACAATTCTTCTCCGACGAACTGCGCCGTCCGACGCCCTCCGGCCGAACTGCTTAGGCGTTGGCTTCGCCGTCCGTCCTCACGCCATGCTTCCTTCCTTCGCTCAAGATCGCCGGAGCACCGCCGGCCATGTCGAGCCATGACGTTCATCGAGCTCCTCGCTTCCTCGGTGACTTTTTCCAAAATCCGATCGCGCCATCTCGTGCCCCTCGCTCATATCTATTTTTCCTTTTTAGATTTAAGTTTCATCTACCGTGCGCCGAGAATCGAGCGTTCTCTCGCTTCTTGTACGTCGTCCTTCTCCGCCAATTACTCCGCAACCGCTGATCCCCGCCTTCAACTCCACCACCGCTGGGTTCGTGATCGCCGTTCTACGCCAGGTTTCACTCTTTTCGCAGAGCATCGCCGAAGAGTTACGCGTCCATCGTGCCACCGTGGTCGCTGCTTCGCCATCGCTGCCGCATGGAGCCGAATCTTGATGTCTGGACCGCCATCATCTCCGCCTCGTTGTTTTCTTTCCGTTTTACCCCTTCGCCGCCGTCGCGTCGCCTCCGGCCGCCGGCCACACCATGCGCCATAATCAACCATGCATGTGTCCAGTGCGTGAGTTGCTCGGTTCGATTCTTCTTTTCTGTTGTTGTTTGGCTGCTAAGCCCTCTCTATTACTTTCTTCTCTAATCCTTGCATGCCAAAACCCATGCATCATGAACCGCTGTTAGCTCTGTTTCTCGCTGACGCCGGCTCAATGAAGTTCAGTTCCTCGATCATGCGTAGTCCTCTGTGCTTCGTTAATCCTCCCGCTTCTATCATCCATGCATGTCCTAATTGCCCGACTCCACCATGTGCATGAATCACCGATCCTGTAGCTTTTCTATTCTCTCGTTATTTCTTTTGATCGATCGCTATACTAATTCATCTCTCTAGAGCCACCAAGCCACGATTCTTCATTCACTCTTTTATTTGCTTGCGCCCATCTCCTCAGATCCGTGCAAGAATCGACCAAGCAACAGCCTCCATCCTTGTGCTTATCGCTCATGACGATTGGTTCTGCTCCTTCTCGGATTCCTTTCTTGGTTTCTTTTCGCCCCGATGTGTGGCTCAAGCATCATCTCCTCCGATAAGTCTCTCTAATCCTTGCAGACCAACGCTCGCCTTTGTGTCTTGTTGTGCATGACCGCCGTGCACCTCCTGCTCTCGTGGTTGTCTCGATAGATTCATTCGCGCGCGGCGCGCCCCTTGCTCTCTGCTGATTCGCTGGCCCTTCTCTCTCTTCCATGTGGACCCTTTGCCATCCATATCATCTAAGCCATATATATCTATCTCTCTTACATGTTGACCCCACGTCATCCACTCGATTAGAAACCCTAGATTTATCTCTCTCTTACATGCGGGTCCCGCATGACACCAACCCTTAGTCAAACCCTAGCCTTGAGCTTGGTCCACTGTGGACTAGCATATCTCTCAGGACTCGTCCATAGACCAAAGGGCCCACATGTCAACCCATAATCCTATTTTTGGGAATTAATTTAATTCTTGAAAACCCTTTTATTCAGCTTGGTTCCACTTGCCGATCTTCTACCTTATTTCGGAATTATTTTAATTCTAGAAATTCATAATAGCAATGAGGTCCCACCCGTCATACAATCACATAATTTCTAATATTTTCGAAATAGAATATTCGAGAATATTCCAGAGAACCTTTTCATCATTTCATGTGAATTTCAATCTTCCGAGAGCCATATCTTCTCCGTCTCAAATTCGATTGAACCCATTCAAGTTCCCAAATTCATCTCAATTCATTATCTACCTTTCAGTACCATTCAATTTCAGTTTGGAGTTTATTTGATTTGTCTTTTGTCTTTGGTTTGTTTTGCATGTGCTCTCTCATTAGACGTCAAGTCCCGGAATCGTCCGGCGAGCTGTCGAAGTTCAAGGAAGTTGAAGATCGGTTAATTCAAGATCGCTATTGCTCTAGCAAGGCAAGTTGTACCTTTGATCATATTGAATCCTAGTTTTCTAAAATTACTTTGATTCAAATTATTGCATTTACTTTAAGTATTTATTTAAATGCTTTTGGGTGTAGCTATTATCCCATTTGTTATATCCACCTTGTCTAATTGTATGCCATAATCTTTTGTCACCCTAGTTTGGTTTATTTAGTTGGTGCTATTGTATTACCAACGTGGGTTGGTTAGATGCGACTAGTTTGCTTAGCCATGCCACGAATCACCATGTCATGTAAACTGCTATTACAATTTGACTAAGTGAATATGAAACTGTGTGATAAAAACTGTGTGTACTGTGTGCTGTTATGGCATGTGTTGCACTTAACCAACGGGGTGGGAAATGATTTAGACTGAGGCAAGTGGTGGATACTGTGTGATATGGTGGGATGTGTGCTATTTTTGGTGGAGCTGTGTGCATGGGCTTTATAAGCTGTGTGCATAGGGATTTGTAGTTAGCATGTGGCAGTCTTGCCTTGGTCAATTAAGGACCTCACCATGTGCGCCATTGAACTGAGCCCTTCTGTACGACCACATGCCTGTTATGGGATGGGCCTAGCATAGTAAGATGAATTTCTGAAATGCTTTGTTACGATTAGTACTTGCAACACTAATTGTATCTTGTGGGTAAAGTGTACAAACTCGCAGAGTGTAATTTAATCTATTCGAATAGGCCCGCGTCATGTCATGGACAATGCTCTGGGATTTCACACTAGGGTAGATTTTCATAAAACTGTGGGAAGGGAGTCAGTGATCTAAATCATATGGCTATGTGAATAACTTGATTAGGTCAGTGTCTTTGTGAAAATAAATGATAAAACTTATTATGATTTATTTGTTTTACTTATGCTTTCAATCTATTATTTGTATTCAATTGCAAATGTTGTATTTCTGCAAAATAACCACAGAATGCCATTCCTTTGGAATAAACCCGTATGTATAATTGCATTTCTGAGTATGACTTGCGAGTACGATGTGTACTCACGCTTGCTTTGACGAATCAAGCAGAACTGAAGGAATCGCCAGTCAACAAGGTCTACTTCAAAGATCGTGGAGAACTAGGTCGCAGACTCTGTAACCGCTTTGCTCGTGGGCATATGGATGGGCTTCACCGAGTTATCCTGCTTGCTCACGCAGCCTTTATTGAGCTTTTTGCCTTCTGAGGCATTAATTGTAAGCTTTGACCTTAAGGTCTTTACTCTGATGTTTATTGTTATTTGCCTATTTATTAGCTATCTTTGTATATGGAAATGATATTTCACTGATGTTGCCACTGTGTGCACTAGCGTGATCCTGGACTAGTGCAGTATACACAGATGGTCCAGAATTGCATATTTTGGGTCCCGACAGGGGGGGTGGACCTCCGAGAGGTCTTGGGGATCCTTTGGGTGGTCCGGGAGGATCCCCGTGAGATCATGTAAGACCTCCTCGGCTAGGGTCCCGACAACATGGTACCAGTAGTGCTACTGTACAACAACCTATCAACTTCAAGGCACTGTCCAAAATCTTCAGTCTTATGGGAGTTTTTGACTCATGTAGCGTGATTTTGAACTGAAATTAAAAAAAATAGTCATCTGTGAACTAATTGACAAAAATAGCACCTGTGCTACGCTCAAAATGCACAGCAGAAGCCTACCGTGCCCTCATCGCATCATAGACCATGTGGCTGCCTCCCATTTGGTGGCAGCCGGCCTGCCACGCCCACCGAGCGGCATGTGGCGTGGACGTGAAGGCGCAGTAGGCCTCCTATCGCGTATTTTGAGCGTGTTATAAGTATTATTTTTGTCAATTTATTTGTAAAGATCTATTTTTACTATTTTATCGCTAATCAGTGATGTTTTAGCAGATAACTCCTTGCTAGCAGCAGCAGTAGAAAACACACGGCTTGGGCAGTTAAAAAGAGGAGCAGACGGTCGGACGAAACAGTGAATTCTTGGAGGAAGCCTGCATGCTCTGCAAGAGACAAACTACGCATGCGGTGAACCCGTGCACTGAAATTGAGAGGTGTCAAGTCAGCTCATGCGATCCCATCGGTGTACACACACGGGGATGGCCGAACGGATGGGGGCAGCGACTGCAGCCGCAGCTGCGCTGCAGTGATGAGATGAGAAATGCGCGAGGCTGGCTGGAGACCCTACGTCGGGCGTCGGATTGGGGACACCGAACATGGCGGAGTAGAAGTTGGTGAAGATCAACCCTGGAAAGCGCCGATCTGATGAACCTTGGAAAGCGCCGATCTGATGCGACCGTTGTACACGGTCGACTCGCACCCTCCACCCCACCCTACTCCTCGCCCCACCATTTGCTCCTGCTCCGCCCCGTCTACCTTTTCCGGTTCCCTGTTCGTATCGCGAGCACAATTGAGTTTAATTACCAATTCCATTCCGAATGTCGTTCCGATTTCACTTAGAATCTCACTTCAAAAGTTCAAGTATATAACCATAGAATAAAGGGACACATAGTTCAATTACTTCACAAATATAAATGTCGCACGTAGTTAAATAATACAACATGAGTTTAGGTGCCGATATGACATGTTCCGACCATTCTAGCAGGTACCGAAATGAATTTGATAACTTTGCAATTGAGTCCGTAACTGTTAGAATTGGTCCAAGTGTCCATTCATTCCTAGCATTATAAAGCATGTATGGTTTATTTTCATATTGCCTAGCCAAGTAGTAGAAAAGCAATTTATAAGGTAAAGTCGTTATCACTCTTTAAACATACGAGACATGACATAGGGTGACACGAGAAAGACAATCGCTAAAGTCGCACACACACACACACACAGACACACGTACGCACGTGCGCGCTTATTCGCGTGACATTCACTGACCTGCGACCGTGAACAGGGTCGAAACCATAGACCAGTGTAGTCGAAATACACCGCACAATCGGTCTGAGCTATAGATCGTGGTGTTGTCGAGTCGATAAACACTACTACAAAGGCTAGTGTAGTCGGAATGCAGTGGACGAAGTCATAGACCAGTGTGGTCGAAATAGACTAGTACATTGGTCGGAGGTATAGACCTGGGTGTAGTCAGGAGCTGATAAACACTGCTTAATTATCATTAATTAGTTTTGAATTAGCAGTTACCAGTGATTCGGTATGTGCTTTATTAGGTAGCTACTATAGAGTAATTGTCTCGAGCTTAAAAGTGTCTGGAGACGTCTAGGCCTAAGACCAATCGATTTTCTCCTATTCTTCTGCTTCCTCTCTATTTAACTGTGCTAGTATGTTGTGCTGTCGAACCGAGTCGTCTCTTCTTCCTGGCGTGCATCGGGAAGGAGAGTAAGCGGGTATCTCCGAACCATTATCGCATGGTTCACCTGCACGGGGCGACAATAAGGTTTCTGGGCAGCGTATATGTGTAACCACTCACTGCGCTGCTTCATCTACGTTCTGCACTGCATCGAGCATGCACTGCTTTCTGTTCTTCATCAAGCCTGACTGTAAGTTTTTTTGCGATCAAATGATAATCATATCTTTGTGTATGATTAGAAGTGTAATGTGTTACCTGCTATTAGTATAGCTTTATGTTTTTTCTTTAGTTATACGTGATCTTTGCCTCGTAATAAAACATAGAATGAAAATATGTGCATATTTTCAACAGTAACAACTAACTTATCGAAATCTAACTTTAGTGGTTAACGTAGAGTCCGATTGGTTTATTGCCATGAGGTGGCTAAGAAAAGCGTGACACGCCACTAGAGCTGGAAAAAAAGCTCGAGGCTCGCGAGCCAGCTTAACTCGAATCAAGCTCGGCTCAGGCTCGCGAATATTCAAGCCAAGCCAAGCCTATCGTCTGGCTCGCAGTTTTTTCGACCCGAGCTCGAGCCGCTCACGAGTGGCTCGCTCGGCTTGTTCCTCCCTCAGCCGCCCAAGTAGGCGAGTACTAGTAGTCTGATTCCTCCCACCCGAGTCCTTCTTCTTCACTTCTTCCCCCAAATCCTTTCACCTCCAACTGCCATCCTCCCCACTCCCCAAGTCCCCACCGCACAGACGGCAGCGACTAGAGGATCAAGCAGAGCTGGAATTCCCCCCGACGTCCCCTGTCTCTCGCCACACCAAGACTTTCGCATGGCGGGTGTCTCCTCGCCTGCGCCGAGCCTGTGAAAGCTAGGAGAAGTTTTTCCGCTCACCTGCTGTCGGGCGGTCCGACTCACATGCCTTGCGCCTGGCTGCCGAGGGAGAAGTAGTAAGCGTCGGCGTCTTGGGGTTGTTTGGCAGAGGCTACGCCACGGTGACGGCGACGGAGGATGCGGCGAGGAGGTCATCGTCGTTCGTGGGGGGCCTAACGGAGGAGAAGGCGCGGGAGCTACGCGTGCGGATGGTGGAGGTGGAGGCTCCGGCGGCTGGAACCCGGGCGGCGTGGAGAATGAATCTGCCGTCGGCTTGTCGGAGGTGGAGGTGGAAGTGGAGGCTAAGGTGGTGGTGTCGTCGAGTAGCAAGTATGCGGCACTAGAGGCGGCAAGACGAGAGAGGAGAGGGAGGTGGAGGCTGGCGGCGCCACGGCCGACCGGCTTGCGCCATAGATTCGGTTCGTCCCGATGGAATGCAATGGACAAGCCGAGCAAGGCGAGGAGTGGAGGTGTTAGGACGGACCTGACCTGGAAATGCCGCTCATTGCTGTCTTTGGTTCGCGAGCCGTCCGAGCCCGCTCGAGCTCGAGCACGAGCACGAGCACGAGCACGAGCCGAGCCAAGTCCCTCTTGTAGCTCGTTTCCAAAATGAGCCGAGCCGAGCCTATTGTTCATCTGAGTTAAAACGAGTCTGAATCAGCTTGGCTCGTTTCCACCCCTACGCGTCACTGCAAGAATGTGTGCACGACACCGCGTTGGTAGCAACTAGCAGCATGGTTGCGTCCACGGAAGATCCTGTGTTGGTACTTCCTTGTGGCAGAGAAAGAAAAGGTTAGGAAAACCTGTAATGCCAAGTCAGCCCCACCCGCGCGCCAAACGACAGCGAGCACGGCAAGGCGCCAAAATTGCACTGCTGGGATTACGACTTGAAAACTTGGACAAACGGTGCGTGCCAACACGGTGGGAGGCTGCAAGCAAACAAGCAAAGCTTTTGTTTTGTTCCTCTACTCTCCTCATTTCATCTTCCCCTCTCTTTGATGTATATACATCATGTAGTTAAGATCGCTTATCACGTACCGATCGATGTCCGTCTCATCTTAAATGTTCAATCTTCTGCTCATTTTCCCATGGAAATCACTGTTTGGTCCCTCGTATTCTGATAATAGCAGCTGCATCACCGCAGGCCAGCTTTGTTGCTGCCTTCCAATTTCCAGTCACCGTCGGAAATGAATTTCTTTTCCTTTCTTTTTGTGACATGATTGATTGCAACTCCGATAGATGCTTGGATTGTGAGGCCTATCAACTATTCTAATCCTGATAGTAGATTTTCCCAAAAAACGACGAGGAGGACGGAAAGATTAGCTCAATCAGACCAGTCCTACTAAATGGTACTCCCTCCATTTTAAAATCTAAGACATATATATATTTTTGCAGTTTTGTTTTAAAATATAAGGTATGCATGTTTATTTCATCTTCTCCCTCCTGCATTTATAAGCATTTTCTCTCACAAACTATTTTCTCTCACATTTTCAATGTAATGTATTTATAGTATGGATAGCATGATCATTTTGACTAGTCTTTTTTGTTTTTGTTTTTGTAACCTCCTTAATTCCCATGTCCAACCAAAATACGTCTTTAAAAAGAAATGGGGTAGCTTGGTTGGCAATTACAACCCCAAAGTACTACATGATTACAACATCAAACGACTGTCAATTAGGCCCCCCTCTGGCTTTAGTACCTGTAATCTTTCTTGCAACATCGCCATCAAGAAGGAGAGATGGAATCTTGGCTATGCTTGTCCAATTAGTGGGGCTTCACAAGACAAAAGGTGTTCCCATGTCCAATCAAGGCGAAGGGAAAATGCTCTTGTTCTTTGCTTGTGAGGCTAACTGTATGTCTATATGATATCAGCTTCAGACCACATCAATAACTACTACTGGTAACAAAAGTTTTTCCATGACATAATTAAGTCATGCGCTGAATGTCAAATCCACATGACAAAAATTCAACAGATGTATAAAGGCTTGTGGCCTTTATCTGTACTACTTAAAAAATATGAGTTGGTGCTGGTCCGTTCTCTCCTATCCCTCCCTCGAGTTTCTTCCTCCACCCCACCAGCGTGCAACCTCTTCCTCTTCTTTTACACGCACTTACATATGGGCCCCACGTTGTCACCATCCCTTTGGATTCCCTCATCGCTCGTTCTTTGCCTCCAAACCACTGCCCACACAGTTGGCTCCGAACCGCCTACTCCTCTCCCCTTCCCACGCGGCCACGCCCCGAATGCCTCAACTACCCACTTCTCTCTCCCGTCCCTTCCTGATCAGCACCGCCCTCCTTCATCCATCCCTTGCATTGGTGCCCTTGCCAGTTTTGTTGATCATATCTATCCCGAGTGGTGGCGCTGGGGTAGCACGCCACCAGCTGCATTGCATGCGACAATGACAAGGTGAAGGGACATCACCTTGGTTGGATTCACCGCCTTCCTCTCTTGCATCGAGTCAGGGCTCACATGCATGGACAAGAAGAAGGCTTCTTGTCAGCGTTGCGGGGGAGGTGGCGCATAGGCTGCGCCGGGGCAGGTGCGATGAAGGTTGATGGTGACCCTATGGAGGTCGACGCGGGTAGCAGAGAGATGTTCACGCCGCTGATGGAGGGGTTGGATCCGAAGGCCGGCGGCGACACACGCTTAGCGGGAGAGGTGGGGCCGGTGGGTGTGTGGCCATCTCACGCACGCCCCGTCGGTCGTGGCGACTGTCGACGGTGCCAGGAGCGTGGAGCAACCTGAGGTTGCTTCTTGGGGTCATGGGCATCGCGCGCTCGTGGCATCCACCCATACATACACACAGAGTGCAGCGCAACGCGTCCACCTCCAAAGTTTGAGTCCCAATCCATCCACCAGCCATCCCCTGTCCATGTGGGAGCAAGAGACCACACACACGTACGTACGTAACCTCCATGGTCAATAAGGAGAATGAGAAGGAGAAGGAACGCGTCGTGTTGTCGACCAGCAATGCCGATGTGAACGGCGTCGAGGAGGACGAGGAGGGCAAGCGCTCCCGTTGTGCTCGGCCCCTAGGTCCTCCTCAAGGAACAACTCAAGCTCGACAAGGTGCCAATCAATAATGTGTCTCGATTAGTTTGGGACATGTTGTATGAATGAAATCCTTCTACTAATCTCTATGATCTTGTTGTACTATTGTAGGATGATGATAGCTTGAGGAGGTGGAAGGAGCAACTGCTTGGGGAGGTTGACACAGAACAAATTGGAGGTAATCATAACATTTGCACTTGTTCTCAAGATCATACGGATCTAGCCATTTTGCTTGCTTGAACACATGAAAAAACTAGATGTGTTGGTCTCGAAATTCTGATGCAGAAACTGCTGAGCCGGAGGTGAAGGTGCTAAACCTGACCATCTTGTCACGGGACTAGCCGGACCTGCTCCTACCGATACCCTTTATGGCATACGAGAAGGGCTACACCTTTGGGCGCAAGGATGGCAGCCCCTACAGCTTATGCTTCTCCTTCATCGTCTCCAACAACATGGTGTGTCAGGCCTCAAGTACACAAACATTGTTTGGAAGATGGGAATAAGAGGTGACATCCCATGATCACTGTCACTACGACAAAAAGACTAATACTGGATGTCTCATCACAGATGATTGACCAAAAGCATCTGTATTACATGCAATCACAGACAATTTTGGTTTAGAGACCGTTTGTGTTCGCTACGCTTAAAACCATCGTGAAGAGAATATCACGACGGTTCATATTGAAAACCGTCATGAAGTATCACGCATTTCGCTCAACACGAACCGTCTATGATAATTGTAGACTTCACATACGGTTTTTAATTATAACCGTCTGTGATAATATCACTTCAGCTCCCCGGTGAGTTTCTTCATTGCCCGATGAGTTTGTTCGTTGCCGATGCGTCTCTTCGTCACATCAATGCCGCTTCGGCTCCCCAATGCGTCGCTTCGTCTCACGCACCGAATTTATTCCTTGTTTTATAAAAATGATCATCCGCCATCGAAGATGATCATCACACACACACACACACACACACACACACACACACACACACACTTCTAAAGCAAAAATAGCTCCCTCTTCTATTTCCTTGTCGCCGGCACTGATGGCCTACCTAGCCATACTGCACGAGCACCTCTCCAGCCGTACGTTGGCGGATGTTGCGAAAGGACACTGTTTCAATAGTGTCCTCACTCCTCTGTCCAAGGATTTGCCGGAGTAGATGACGGCCACCTTCCGTCGTCTTGACATCCTCCTTCACCGCGCCTTCCAAGTGATCTCCCACTTGTGGCGAGTTAACCGCGTCATCGACGTGGTCCTCCACAACGACATTGCACGTCTCCAGGAGGCTTGCCGTCACTTGGACTGCTTAATCGAGGTGGCGGGCAACCGAGTCGACCATGCCGAGACCCCTTAAGCAAGGGAAGAGAGCCTATGGGCTCAATTTTTCTTGATTCAACAGTATGATGGTCTTCAGAAGACACTCGAATGAGCGCGTCAGCGGGTGGATGCATTTCGGGCTTCGTTCACTGATGATCACGAACCGTCTGATGCTGCCGTCGCCACCTACGAAGTTTTGAAGAAGGAGATAGCATCCTACCTTTGCCACAAGAAAAACTTTATTTATTCAGGTTTCTACTTTTTTTAATCTTTGTAAGAAGCGACTGACTACTTGTTTGGCCATATGTAAATTCCAAAATGAAAAAAATAGTTTGGAGGTGAAATTACTATATTATATGTTGAACTATATATCACAAACAGTTTAGTGGAACAAATATACATCTGTGATATGTATCATAGTTAAAGCATATTTTTAGCAGTATTTAAATGACAAAATTGACATATAAACATGTCATTTCTTCACGTCATGTAAATGTATACATGATAATATGCTCAAAACAAAGAACTTGAGAACAACCATATCACGAACGGTTATATCATGGAACCGTCTGTGATATGAGACATATCACGGACGGTTCTATTTTGGAACCGTCTATGATAAGTATCACTGACGGTTCCATAATAGAACCGTCTGTGATATCTCTTTATTAGTAAGAGCTCGCTAGGGTTTGTGCCCTAACTCGTCACTCCCCAGGCCCTAGCACCATTACTCTAACCCATTCCCCTCCCCACCCGAGTGCCCCCGACCTCGACATCGCCGCCCCCGACATCAACGGCGTCGGTCCAGTCAACCTCCCCTTGGCCACATCCACCTCCCCGTCGCCAAATCTGCCTTCCCTCTTTGTCCTCTCCCCCGGACGTGGGCGACCCCGGCTACCTCTCCACTGACCTCCCTCGGTTACCTCTCCACGACCTCAACGCCGCCGCCCCCGACATCGATGACTTCGCCCAAGTCGCGCCTTTTCCCCGTCCCCTGTGTCTCCTTGCGCTCGGCTCTGACCCGGCTATGGTTTGAGGCCCAGTTGTTTGGGGCTTTCTACTCCCTAGACTCAATCCTCCATTCCCCCACTTCCTCCTTCTGTTATTTTAGTTTCATGCTTGAGCTTGTTTTGGTTTACTGATGTGAGTTGAATATTTACTGATGTGGGTTAATTTATTGATTAAGCATGGTAAATGAAATGGAGGTGGGTTAATGCATGGTGGAGGTGTTGCCAAAGATAAGGCCACACCGAGGTAACTACTCCCTCTACTCTCTATCGCTTTCCTCCCTTGCTCGTGATGTAAACTGAGGGCTATTGGTGTATGTGCATTCTGTGCATCTTGCTTAGTTCATACAGTGGGTTCAGATTGACAAAAATGAATGGGGGCAAAATTGTGAGTTTGGTTAATACTCTTTGATGGAGGGTTATTGATGCTGGTTCTTTGTGCTTGGTTGGCTTACATGTGATGTGGTTCGAATGGGGCAAAAGATCAACCTGTATACATACAAATTTTTGTACATGTAACTAATCTTATGGTATGTTCCTATATGTTATTCTCGCTTTTAAAAGATGCAATTAACTTTTAGATCTCAGAAGGTTAGGCTAATTTGTAAAGCTGCAATTAACATACAATTTTTGGAATTTTACCTAGCTTGTGCCTCTCGATTATCAATTATTTATTAATTGGTGTGCATTCTATTCCAAAATAAGACCAAATGAGTCAAAAACTACTACAACACATCTTCACTTGTCTCTCGCCATTCATTTCACCTTTGTCTGTGTAACCATGTTCATGCCACAAGTTCTCATCCCTTGTGTCCTAAGTACGCCCTACCATTCTATTCTCGATCTCTTCTCTATAAAGTCTCCAAGCAAAGGTGCTTGTGCCTTTAAACCAAGCGTATGTATGTATGTACATATATATATATATATATATATATATATATATATATATATATATATATATATATATATGTATATATGTATGTATGTATGTATGTATGTATATATATGCATCTATATGTATATATATATGTATCTCTCTCTCTCTCTATATATATATATATATATATATATATATATATATATATATATATATATATATATATATATATATATATATATATATATATATATATATATATATATGTATGTATGTATATATATATATATATATATATATATATATATATATATATATATATATATATATATATATATATATATATATATATATATATATATATGTATATATATACGTGTATATGTGTGTGTGTGTTGTTAGAGTCCCCAAACCACTTTCGGGGGACCATGAGGAGGATGAGACAGCAGCCACGAGCAACTTTATTGAGCCTGCAAGTTCAACAAGCATGGCTGCCAGGAGAGTGTGTGGACATACAAATTATACAATTACCTGGATGTCATCGATAAGTAATTGGACTTGACATCAAGGAATGATTGGTTGCTGATACATGAAGCCACTTCTCGGCGGAGCACCGCGCCCACGCCATGTTCGTAAAGTGGCGGGATGCGCAGTACTGACCGGAAGTGGCTTCATGTATCAGCAACCAACCATTTATTGATGTCCTTGATGTCAAGTCCAATTATCTATCGACGACATCCAGGTAATTGTATGTTCACGCGCTCTCCTGTCAACCATGCTTCTTGAACTTGCAGGCTCGATGAAGTTGCCCATAGTCATTGCCTCATCCTCCTCACGACTTCCCTAATGTGGTCAGACTATAAATATATATATATATATATATATATATATATATATATATAGCCACCACCGCTTGGAGATTTTATAGAGAATTTATATCACAGACGGTTCGAAAACCGTATATGATAACCTCATGTCATTACTGACCCATAAACTCAGATGGCTCATGAAACCATCTGTGATGACGTTTTTGAACCGTCTGTGAAGACCTTTTCTGTAGTAGTGTGTACTCAATTAGACCTGTTTTGTGCTTACTTGATCAATTCATTTTCATCACATTTGCCAAATTGTATATGGTAGATCAAATAGAAATAAATGATGATTGAATTCTATATCTATTTAAAAAGAGACATTGATCGTTCGTTTTGAATGTCATGGTAAATGGTTGTTTTAAATTTCCTGCGGTATTCTTCAATAATATAGTGTGTAAGTTGTGAACTTTGCATACCTAAATGATAGGACATTTCAGATGATGTAATAGCTACAGTAACCTCACCATACACAACTTCCGAAAGGCCGACGAACGTGATCTAGTCTTCAAGATAACTGTGATCCACGCAGCTATTACCTCCATATCATATGATTTATCATTTTGAAATAGTTAATTTTTTTGTTCCTTTCTTGCAGTGGAGTACCAAAAGGTGATGCTGAGGACATTCAATCCCTAGCTAGAGCCCTACACATATGAGGGTGAAGAAGAGACCACCCCTGCTGGTATTTTTGCAAGAGGCTCCTATTCTACTAAATTAAAAGATACTCCCTTCGTTTTTTTTATTTGACGTCAACTAGTCGCCTTAGCCACAGGAGGACGTCAACTATTACCGACTGGAGGGAGTATATATATACTTATCAAGTTCAACTATGATGATTTAAGCCAACTACTCTACTAATCACTATACTCTATCCCGAACGTCGGTGTCTACCTCCCTGGTCTGGTGTTCTCTCACGGGCAACTGTACATTGTGTTGTCTAGAGCC
This sequence comes from Phyllostachys edulis, assembly GCA_036346405.1. Classification (NCBI taxonomy): domain Eukaryota; kingdom Viridiplantae; phylum Streptophyta; class Magnoliopsida; order Poales; family Poaceae; genus Phyllostachys; species Phyllostachys edulis. The sequence goes on along the minus strand of CM070562.1, from coordinate 99,541,680 downwards.
ACCGCTAGAAGCAACATCAAGATTCTCGCCGTCACGGATAAGGAGAAGGACAAGCGACGCTAGTCTAGGAGGATTCATGGGGCCTTCACGAAAGACATCATCTACAGAGAAGTACTCACGTCATAGACGAGGTATTGATCACTCGATTTTATTTTCCTGAATGTATTTTCCTAGCACTTGGCTAAATTTCATATGGTGTGTTGTTTGGATCTTCACCACTGAGAAGGAAAACTTTATTTGGCAGGTCATTATATTTTCTGCAAGGATTTATTTCTTATATTTACCCTGGAGTTTTCTTTATTATTCACCGTATATTAAAAACATTGCTTAATGCATAAGCATATGCCATTTTTGGCTCTCATATGTACTACTGTTAGTGCTCATTTGTATCTAAATTTACTTGATTCGTTTCTACAATGCAATTGCTTTGGTGATGGCTATAATCAATCAATCATATATGTTATTTTGTTGAGAAAGAAACCTGTGACATACACAAACCTCTGCATTGCTTAATGCTAAATAAATTTATGTATTTCATCACATGAATTAACACTGAAATTTTGATTGGTGAACGTGTTAGTCTTGATTTTATCTGACTGATATGCATCTCACATTGCAATGTAACTATTCATATGAGCTCATCAGTAGACCTCAATATACACATGAGTTGTTTCGTAGCAACACACAGGCACGATTACTGATTACCATATATAAGCTAAACCTATGTATAATGAATACTTGTGCTACTTGCAAAACGTCTCATGCTTATGTGTATGTTTTTGGTACGCTCCTAAGTAACAGGTTAAGCCGTTAAGGTGATTGTTCGTCTTGGGCAAATCCGGTGAAAGGGGTGAAACCGTGAAAGGGATGCATCACCTAGAACACAGTGAAAAGCTGTAGGTGAGAACGATGGCTGGAAGTGGCTACACACAGTTTCTTGAGCGGATGAGATCGAGCCAAAAGCCTCTTTTTACCAGCACATTTATGCAATGTCGATCAATACACTGTTCAGCACAACTTTTAATCTTTTTGTTGTTCCCCACAATCAATTTCATCGACTAATATCCAAGGAAAAGAATGGTTATACCATGGAGGCACATGCATGTAGTAACATTTAGTAGGACTGAATTGGAATTTCACCAGTTAATAGTCAAGGAAAAGAATGGTTACACAAACTCCTTTCATCTCCATATATTCCTCTAAGTTGAATTCAGCACCTCAAAATCGGACTATAGAAATTCTCTCAAATGTTACTGCTCCAGTTTTGCAAGCATTAAGGTTGACGGTTAGTGCATCTCCAATCGTCTATTTTACTTGTCTCTAAGAGATGCCACGTAGACTTTTTGATGACATGGCGGAGAGTAAAAGAGGAGAGAGAACCAAATCATCGTCTCACGAAACGACCGTCTCTTAAACGCGAAACGAAGCGAAGCAACGAAGGTTTCTCTGTTGGAGCGCGTCGTCGTTTTTGCTCACGCGTTTTTGTTCTTCTCGGCGGATCCACACCAGCGACCGAGGAGTGATTCAAGACGCGCGGCCATGGCAGCGCCGCGAGAGGCTTTCACACGCGGGCCTTCGAGGCCATGCTCAAGGAGTGCTCCACCAACCGCGGCAAGTTCGCCGCCTCCAAAGAATCCATCCATCCCTACCTCGGTGCGTGCCTCCTCCCTCCACTCGCATTGGGATCTCGCCGCAATCCATGGGTGCATCCGCCGATTGGCGAGGAGAGGGAGCCGTGGTTTGTGGTGTGTGTTCGCAGATAGCATCAAGGCGGCGGGCCAGAGTCACAACATCAAGAGGACGGAAGTAGCCGCGGAGGGCGGCGGCGGCGCCCATCACGCTGGTGCTTGCGTCGGCAGCGTCTTTGGAGGGGACCTGCCGAGCCGGTGCTACGTACCGCTATGCCTCGCCGAGACCAAGCACGTTGCTTGTCGAGCTCAAGGCCGATCGCCTCCATGTAATCGTCACCTCCTTTTCTTGCTCCTTGCTACTTGTTTACCGTGATTCTTGCAAAGCGGAAACTATGTTACATTGTCGTTGAGCACCGCTGACTGACCAATGTGGTGCGGCAAGTGATCTGTCACTTTGGTAGCAAACTCTGTGAAGGCATTGGTCCTTAGCGTGACAAAACAACGTTGCCTTGTGTAGGATGAGGCTTTGCTCGCTTTATGCGGTGATAGATGCCGGATTGGACTAGTGCTCATTTCATATGTGCAAAGCCATAGCACAACCCTTTACAAATGGTCATTTCGTAATTGGATTAGAGATGGATGCGGGTTGTGTACAAGTCCAACTAGACGGTGTCTAACATAGACTACCATCATCCAAGAGGATATGGATATAGAATGGAATTTAATTTAGAGATAAATTGATTCATTATTATGAACCAAAGAATTATTAAACCGATCAAAGCTATGCTCTGGTGCTTCTCGGAGTTACTATTACCTCACCAGGTGGTTTGGTGTAATAGTTACATTGTAAGAGTTACTGAGGTTATCGGTGTTAGTTACTCCAATGTAGATGTCTTTGATGCCACAAACAATGCATGTGTGTGTACTGGATGTACATATGCGGAGTTTTGGGTGGCTATCAGTGGCTTGCCTCAGGCTGATTTTGGAGGGTGATATGTTGTTTCAAGAAATTGGCAAATTGATCTTGGTCAGATTTGGTGAAAAAGTCTGACTGATCCAAAGCAGTAGGATTGTGTTGTCTTTACGGAAAAGTTGTCATAGGATGTAACATCAAGAATGACTAGATCTGAGGGTGTTGTCTGAAGTTGTTAGCCATATAGCATGTTGCACTTGGAGGAGATGAAAATGAACGATGTTCATTTTCTGCTTGTTGACAATCTGTTTTAGCAATGGGTGTTCTACTTTTGATGGTGTACTATAATGTCAGGATCACTGAATTTGAAGTCTCAGAAGAAAATATATATGAAGTATGTTGGCCAGAACTCAAGTATGCTCAAGCATAGGAGTATCGTCATTAGTCTTATCCTAAAAATACACCCATTTGCCTCATCATCCAAATAGCTTATACATGTATTCCCAATGCATGTAGTCCCAATGCTATCATGAGTATAATTCTGTAATTTCTATAATTTCAATGCTACCAGTCACTGAATACATTCCTGTATGCACTCCCAATGCATGTATTCCCAATGCATGTAGTCCCAATGCTATCATGAGTATAATTCTATAATTTGTGTAATTTCAATGCTACCAGTCACTGAATACATTTCTGCATGCACTCCCAATGCATATTCCCAATGCATGTAGTCCCAATGCTATCATGAGTATAATTCTGCAATTTGTGTAATTTCAATGCTATCAGTCACTGAATACATAGCATGTAGTCCCAAAGCATATAGTCCCAACACATGTAGTCCCAATGCTATCATGTAAATATTGGAGTAGTACATCCAACTATATATAGTAGACTATCTGACCAAAGCAGTCTGACCAAAGCAATTTCCAACTCTATATATTAGACTATCTGACCAAAGAAATTTCTATTCCCCACTATGTCACACCAGTTGGCCTCATCTTCTAACTCTGATGCTTCTGATGACACCGACACCGAAGACCTAATCGAAATCATGGAGCATCTCATCGTCGAGCAGGACGTCCTCGATTCTTTTGCTAGGCGTCTCGCAGCAAAGTTCAAGGCCAAAATCGTGGTGCTTCGAGCTAGGATTTCTCGACGCCAAAGAGGTACTAGGAGGTACATAAGGAGGAATCGTGAAGAGGGCCACAAACAACTCTTTGCTGATTACTTCTCCGAAGACCCACTCTACACCAACTCAATGTTTCGTAGAAGGTTTCGGATGGGAAGACCCCTGTTTCTACACATCGTGAGCACCCTTGCCGAGTGGTCTCCCTATTTTACTCATAGGGTAGATTGCACGAAACGGCTCGGGCTCTCGCCGCTACAGAAGTGCACGGCAGCTATTCGTATGATGGCATATGGCACCCCTGCTGACCAACTCGACGACTATCTGAAGATCGGCGAGAGCACTTCAATGGAGTGCTTGGAGATGTTCGCACAAGGGGTAATTGACAAGTTCGGCGGACATTATCTGCGATGCCCCACATGTGAGGATGTGGAGCGCTTATTGCAAGTTGGCGAGTCTTGAGGCTTTCCTGGCATGCTAGGAAGCCTAGACTGTATGCATCGGTAGTGGGAGAATTGTCCGGTTGCATGGAAAGGTCAATTCACCTGTGGTGACCATGACGACCCTACACTCATCCTCGAAGCAGTAGCTTCATATGACCTCTGGATATGGCATGCCTTTTTCGGTGTCGCCGGTTCCAACAATGACATCAATATGCTCAATCAATCTCCATTGTTCATTGAGTAGTTGAAGGGGAAAGCTCCATGGGTGCGGTATTTTGTCAATGGGAGGTGGTATGAGATCGGCTACTATCTTGTAGATGGAATATACCTGAATGGACTTCCTTCACAAGACAATTCCGCTCCCCAAACAAAGGAAGGACAAATTGTTTGCACAACATCAAGAAGGGGCGAGGAAGGATGTTGAACAGGCGTTTGGTGTCTTGCAATCTCGTTTCACCATTGTGTGTCGTCCAGCACGATCATGGTCACGGGCCACTATTGGGAATATCATGAAAGCATGCATCATTCTTTACAACATGATTGTTGAAGATGAGAAGGAAATGGTTACCACTTCTCTTGACTTGAACGAGACTCCAGGGATATCAATTGTTCTACCTCCGGAAATCAACAACTGCCCTGATCCATGCTTTACCAACGTGCTACAGAGAAGCGCTGCTATTCGTGCTCGACCAACACATACCCAACTCAAGAGGGACTTAGTCAAGCACATTTGGCAAAGATTTGGCAACTAGGTAAATAATTAGTCATAGTTTTAGCAATCTTTTATGCACTAATATATAATATATGTTATATACGCATGCTTTCATTTTTCACAACATCAGTTATATATACATGCTTTCTTTTTTCTTTAGAGTTCTCTTTGGATTTTTCCATGGTTGTTGTTAACCATACTATTTTGGTGTTCACACAAGTTTATTTGCAAGCACCTGAAGAATTTCTAGTGGTCGCTCTTTTGTTGCAGCTAGTTATGTGTGCACTGTCAAGAAAGTGTTGGTTATGGTTACATTGTTGGACATTTTATTTAGTTCTACTTTTGCTTATGGCTAAATTGTTGGAGACTTTATTTGATTGTACTTTGCAGGATTTGATTCGGTTTATTGCATACATCGATATGCTATGTGATGAGCCATCGATCCATACTTTGCATGATTTGTTGTCTCTTGGATGATGCATGACATGATACGCCGATTTGTTGTTCAGTTCTAGGATTAGAATCATGCAAAGCTTCAATGCTTGTGAGGCTTAGTGTTAGAATTGCAGCTTGTTTATATATGTAGATGTAACCAAACAACACATGTAGGTCACAAAGATTGAAGTTAGTATTGATCAGTATGGTTATTTGATTCATGCAAAGTTTAAATGCTTGTGAAGGTGTTAGAGACAAACTATTAGAATAGTTGTCTCTAATATTGTCTCAAAATGACATAAAAAGTATTAGAGATAAGCTAAGAGACAAACTATTGGAGATGCCCATATATAGCTGAACAAGAATGACAAACAGATGCGCGAGGGCCAATCGTTTGCATGCATCGATCGAGCTATCCATTTTCTGTAATAAATGTGAAAAGTTGCCCTTCATGTTCCGGCTTTCTTATTTGTGTCTAGCTAGAAAGAAGAAAGGGAAAGAAAGAAAGTAAATTTCACATATATGTCTCGTCTTGCGCCAGTAAGTAATCTAGTCTAGCTTTATGTATGTGCGCACTGACGATCTACTACTTAATTTTGGGTTTCAGTCATAGAGCATACAGATTACAGGGACATGCATGATATAAGCTCAGTGACATGGTAAAAGCTTTTCATCTCATGCTTTCAGATTCTTTTTTTGAATAGAGCTCCAGACGAGCATATATATAAAGAAGAAGAGAAATGATCCAGTTTATAAGGGAAATCGGGCCCAAAAACCTTAACAAGTGCACGGTTTCAGAGAGAAAACCAGCAATGCAATTTTCAAACGACAAAACGACATCAACTCAAATGTAACGACGCCACGCCAAGACACAACCGCACAACAGACAAGTCCAACCTAACTCAACTCAAGGCTAACCAACCAAACAAACCGACTCTCACAACTTTCGGTCGGCGGAGCCGGCTTCCCACGCCGCGCCACTCAATCGGCGGAGCCCCGCCCCACGCCGCGCCTCTCTACCGGCGGAGCCCTGCTCACACGCCGCACCTCTCTGTCGGCGGAGCCCTGCTCCCACGCCGCGCCTCTCTGTCGGTGGAGCCCTGCTCCCACGCCGCACCTTACTCACACGCAAAGTCGGAACGATCGCTTCGGAGGAGCGCGCATTGGACCAGAAAGTTGTCAAGAAGCGCCAATCCAGAATGAAGAGCCACCGCGAATCGAGGACGTTGGGGTAAACCTACAAAAGAACCGGCGGTACAAAACGAAGAGAGCAGGGGCTTCTCGAAGCGACGCCAGAAGGAAACGACATCGATGCGTTGCCGCCGTCCGGACACCGGACAGGGTTTTCACCCGAGAAGCAACTAGGGAGAGGAGCGCGAAAATCTCGCCTCCAGTAGGAATGGCGCCGAGGCGCTAACGACATTGGCACCGCAAGAACCGGGCAGAAGCTTTCGCTTCATGGCTCAAGACACCTTTAAACCTTCACAAAAGGAGAAGGGCCACTCGACCCTCGCCAAAGAAGACTCAAGACCGACAACAAAGACCACCGACAACAAAGATCACGGCCGACTTGAACAACCACGTGCACGGCGCCACCTGGAGCACACACACAACCACACCGGCGATCGAGCCGCCTGGTTCTGCAGCGCCCAAGCTGCAACACAAAGGCGTGTGCGTGTTGGCGGTCAAGAAGAAGCAATGAGGCGCAGACGCCACCGGCCACCACACCGTGGCACGGCCACGCCCAGATCCAAGCCGTTGCTCGCGACCTCTCGCCCAGCCCAGATGCAAGCCGCCGTGACCACGCAGCCTCTCGGGCGCGCCACACCGGAAGGGCGCAGCCACGCCTGCACTCCAAGACGGCCGCCCACCTGCCTCCGACGGGATCTGGCCTCTCTGCTCCGGATCCGAAACTTGTGAGCGCCGCCGCGTCTAGAGCAAGCTCGGCGAGCGCCGTTTCATTTCACTAGCTAGACTCGCAGTTGGGAGCTAAAAGTTGATTGGCTCATAAGATCAGATTCTTTCTGATGATCGATCTGGTCGTGTTTCTACTGTTCTACTGATTCTAGATGAACACAGCTTTGGATTAAACGAAGGAACACCTTTAACCACTGTTCAGTACGTAGAGTCACAGTTTTCTTCGAAACACAGTTAATTAACCACGGAACAAAAAGATTTTTTTAAAAAAAAACTTGCCAACTCGATCCATGAAAAGGCTGGCCAGGCGTAGTCACATACATACAGTAACTGAAAGACTCGATTTGATCTTGACAGAAACTCAGACAACATGATCATGACGATGACTAAAAAGAAAAATCTCATTTGACATAAGGTACTGTGCCATACAAAGAGTATTTGCCTCCATGCACTTATTTATCCACCGCGTTCTCCTGGTACATCACGGCAGATTTTACCCATCGATATTTTAACCCTACCACCATACTATGCATGGCATGCATACACATTCTTCGTAGGGAAACTCAACATTACAGCAGCAACCATACAAGAATAGAGAGAGAATAAAAAAGAAAAGACACGATTTTTAACACGAGATCGATGCATGCGCGCTCGCGCAAAGGCTAGTTCCACATCCACCAGCTGATCTGGCCGTTGTCCCCGTCGTCGTCCGCGTGGTGGTGGTGCCCGTGGCCGGCGAAGAGGACGCCGGCGTCGTCGGCGTAGTAGCTGCAGCCCTCGTCGCTGCCCGCGCCGTCGTCCTCTTCCGACTGGATCCCCCCCGCGCCGTGGTCCACGGGCCCCATCACGCAGTCGTGGTACTCGTCGCCCCCCGGGAAGTAGGACTCCACGCTGCTGTCCACGGCGGCGACCCGGCCGCCGCACCCGAGCAGCGCGTCCGCGTCCACCACCGCGCTCCCGCCGCTGCCCGTGCTCAGCCTGTCCTCGGCCTTCACCTGCTGCACCTCGAACGCCGCCACCGCCGCATCCTCCGCCACCGGTTGCTCGGCCGAGTAGACCTTCACGTCCGCTGCAGGCAGCACCGACGCGTCGACGGCCTCACTGACGCTGCCCTCCACCGCCTCCTTCTCTTGCAGCTTCTCGGTCAACGACACCACCTGACAGCGCAGGAACGTGGATTCAGAAACGGAGGCCATGGAAGGTACAGCTAAGGCTGAGTGGAGGAGGCGGCGGCGGTTACCTGAGACTGGAGGAGGTGGTTGTCCTGGAGGAGGGCGTCGTGGTCGGCGCGGAGGGCGTCGAAGGATGCCTTGAGGCGGTCGAAGTCGCGCTCGAGCTGCTTGGTCTTCCACCGGGCGCGGCGGTTCTGGAACCAAACGGCCACCTGCCGCGGCTGCAGCCCCAGCTTCAGCGCCAGCTCCGTCTTCCGCTCCGGCTCCAGCTTGTTCTCCTCCTCGAAGCTCCTCTCCAACAGATGCACCTGATACGCGCGCGTGCATGCATCGATCCAATCGTTAGAACTTAGCTGAACTGAACAGAGTATTATCATCTTCACGTCGTACTAAAACCAAATCAAGAACCTATACTAGTTAGGTGGATAATTACCTGCTCCGGTGTGAGGCGTCGCTTCTTCTCCGGCAGCTGCTCGTCGTAGTACTCTTCCTCGAGCAGCTCGTCGGGCGAGGTGAAGAAGGGCCGCTTTACGCCGCGCCCTCCTTCTTCCATGCCGAGCACCGGTCTCCCCCCTTCATCACTCCCACATCGCAGCCCCAATCAGTACACAAATCACTTCCCCGCAAAAGATAGCTAGCCAAATCAAGAACAGACCAACAGAAAGAAATTTAGATGAGACTAATACCTCGATGGAACATGCCGCCACCACCGCCCGCGCCGCAGTCCAAGAAGAGCATCTGCCCGGCGCCGGAGCCCGACGTGTTGAAGATGAGCCGGCCGGACTCCATCACAGGGACCAGATCAAAGCTAGAGATTGCCTTACTTGTCAGGGGAAATCAGATCAAACAAGTACGTCGATGTATGTACAGCTAGCTTGCTGTGGCGGAGCGGATCTTATAAGAAGCAGGAGGATGACGCGATGGTGGCGGCGATCTTGTGGCGGAAGAAGCTGGTGCTCCACAGAAGCCTTGTCGATGTCTTCATCGGCGTAAGCGACAACCCCATCATGCACGCCCCAACCCCGAGGTCCTGCGAGATCTCCTCAGCCGCGCGCGGAGGAGACCACTCGCCGGAAGACTTAACAGCCTTCTTTCTCTCCCCGGAGCTCGGCCGGAGAAGACGGGACAATTCGACTACGCTCCGGCGGCCGGAGAAGGTTGGTGGGGGAATGGAATAATGGTGGCTCAAAAAGAAAAGAAAAATCTTTTCTTGGTTTTTTAATGTGTTTATTCCAATGAGGGATTTACTGTTTGTCTATTTTCTGATAATATTTTTTCTTGCGGAGGGCTCCGAAGCTAAACTTCGAAGAAATGGAGAGGGACCTTCTTATAGGCGCGGAGCGGGTTGGATTGACGGATTTGCCCCTCGGTGGCAGCGGTGGGTGCGACGGAATGGCGGGCAAGGGAGACGAAACGGAGTTAGAAGCCGGGGGGGTATCTGGTCTGATCCGATCTCATCTTTTGCGCTGAAAGGTGAAAAATGTAGCCTAGTTAAAGACGCAAAGGCATGGAGAAGACTCTCTCTAGGTTCCAAGATCTTCTGTGGATAAAACTACAGGGATTTGTCTTTTCAGTGCTTAGGTTGCAACCGCTCTGGGTCTACCGGGGAGCAAAGAAAACAACTATGTGTTTGCATTTTCATGCTCGCGCCCTCAACCTCATTTGTTCCTCTCATTGAAATTATCCATGGATCATCCCTAATAATCATGTATTATGATATTTTTGTGTCACTACTATAGAAAAGGTCTTCACAGACAGTTCGAAAAAGTCATCACATATGGTTTCGTGAGCCGTTTGAGTTTATGGGTCAGTAATGATATAAGGTCATTATAGACGGTTTTCGAACCATCTATGATATATATTCTCTATAAAATCTTCAAACAGTGGCTGCTTGTGCCTTTAAAACCGGTTTCATATGTGTGTGTGTATGTACATATGTATACATATATACACATATGTATGTGTGTATATATATATAGTATATACGTATATATATACACACGTAGATACACATATATATGTGTGTGTATATACGTATATGTATGTGTGTATGTATGCATGTATGCGTATATTGTTCGTAGTCCCCCAGCCACATTCGGGGGTTCATGAGGAGGATGAGACAGCAGCCACGGACAACTTCATCGAGCCTACAAGTTGAACTTGATCATGGTGTCGAGGAATGGTTAGACATACAATTGCACGGATGTTGTCCACGCTGCAATAATTGAACGAAGTGGCTTCATGTATAAGCAACCAACCATTCTTGATGTCAAGTCCAATTACCTATCGATTTACATCCGTAATTGAATGTCCACGCGATTCCTCGGCAAATCGACCATGCTTCTTGAACTTGCAGTGCTCGATGAGGTTGCCCGTGGTCGCTATCTCATCCTCCTCACGACACTCGAAGTGGTCAGACTACTTAACAATATATATGAAACCGGTTTTAAATGCACAAGTAGCCACTACTTGGTGACTTTATAGAGAAGAGATTAGAATAGAATGGTAGGACGACTTGGGGACGCAAGGAGGAGAACTTGACCAAAGATGAACACTTACATACGCATAAAGGTGAAATGAATGGCGAGAGACAAAGTAAGATGTGTTGTAGTAGTTTTTGACTCATTTGGTCTTATTTTGGAATAGAATATACACCAATTAATAAATAATTTATATGTTAATTGCAGTTTTACAAATTAGCCTAACCTTTACAAATCTGAAAAGTTAATTGCAGCCAAGTCCCATCTGAACCACATTCCATGTAAGCCAACCAAGCATAAAGAACTAGCATCAATAACCCTCAGTATCCATCAGATAGCATTAACTAAACCCACCATTTTGTCCCATTCATTTTTGTCAATCAATCCACAAAGATGAACTAAGCAAAATGCATGTAATGCACATACACCAATAGCCCTCGCTTTACATCACAAAGGCAAGGGACTATTAATATGAACTAATTATCAATTCAATTTCAGATAAGACTATTAACATCATTGAGCGCTCAATAGCAAGACAAGAAGACCAAGGGTGTCCAAACCCACCACACCAATAGTAGCCCTCAGCATCCATTTGTAACGTCCCAGTTGTCCTGAGTTTTTGAAAATTTACAAAATTAAAAAGAACCATTTAGTTTTGATAAGAATTCAAAGCTTAACTTGAGATTTTAAAAGAACTTTACATGACTAAACCAAACTTCAACTAAATCGGTTCGGTTTCTTTTGGAGTTTGTTGGAGTTTTTCCTTTTCTCTGCTTGTCTGCGGCTTTTCCTCATTCACTCTATCTTTATTCTTGGGAAGACCTCCCTGGTGCTTGGACCTTCCCCTAGTTCAAACCTCCTCTTAATCTCTCAGGACCTCCCCTTGTTAGATCTTGACCGTCAGGACCTCCCTTAGTTTTGATCTAACCGTCGGGACCTCCCCTTGTTTCAATCTGACCGTCAGGACCTCCCCTTGTTTCAATCTGACCGTCAGGACCTCCCCTTGTTTCAATCTGACCGTCAGGACCTCCCTTGGTTTTGATCTTGATCGTCAGGACCTCCCCTTGTTTCAATCTGACTATCAGGACCTCTCTTGATTTTGATCTTGACTGTCAGGACCTCCCCTTGTTTCAATCTGACCGTCAGGACCTCCCTTGGTTTTGATCTTGACCGTCAGGACCTCCCCTTGTTTCAATCTGACCGTCAGGACCTCCCTTGGTTTTGATCTTGACCGTCAGGACCTCCCCTTGTTTCAATCTGACCGTAAGGACCTCCCTTGGTTTTCATCTTGACCGTCAGGACCTCCCCTTGTTTCGATCTGACCGTCAGGACCTCCCTTGGTTTTGATCTGATCGTCAGGACCTCCCCTCGTTTGATCTTGACCGTTCAGGACATCCCCTTTGGATCTCCTTCGTTGGATCTCCTTTTTGGGTTCGAACCTCCCTTTCCCTTCACGCGGTCCGAACCAGCCTCACGCCCTTCCCACTTGTGAACCTTCCGATCCTTTTTGGATGGCCCGATCGAGATGAAAGGTTCGGCCGGTCCAAACGTTCCCAAGCGTTGTGGATCGTCCGATTCACATCGAACGGCCCAAATGAGATGTAGCGTTCGGATGGTCTGAACGTCCCACTCCTTTAGGACCGCCCGATTCAAATCAGATAGCCCTGCTTCGCAGCGCCTTTAACCTCTTGTCCTTAAGACCTCCTCCTTAGGACCTTTCGTGGCCTTTTTTGCAAAGACCACCTCCTTCGGTCTTTTTACAAAGACCGCCCTCCTAGGTCATGACCTCCCGATTGGTTAAGACCTCCCCGTTCTGGTCAGGACCTCTTGTTGGTCACGACCGGTCTTTTGCAAAGACCACCCCTTTTGTCTCTTTGCAAAGACCACCCTCGTAGTCTTTGTGCAAAGACCACCTCCCGCGGGTCAGGACCTCCCCTTCAGGCCAGGACCTTCCGTTGCTCCGAACCTCTCCTCTGGGTTGGGTCAGCCTCTTGTACCTTGACTAGACCTTGATTGGCCCGTTTGTCAGTCCCTGCTCTTTTCTTCCTCCTCCTGTTGTGTACTGCTGCAGCAAAAGTCTTCAAGCATTTAATGCGGTTGCTTCTGCAGTACATTGTTTCCTTCTTTGGTCACTTCCTTGACTTGCTCCTTTCCCCTCCACCACCTGCTCCTATCGCATGCATTTATTGTGGCGTCCTCCTCTCTCAAAACCTCCCCGTTCCTATAAAAGGCCCGAAAAGAGCTCTCTGGCCTCTGTTTGTTGCCCAGTGCCTGGGATCTCCTTCCTTAAGCTAGACCTCCCTTGTTTGAGCATCCTCTTGAGCAATTCAAGCCCCTGTTTCCATCTTTCTCCGTAACCTTTTCTTTGGCTCTTACTTGGTGAATTCTTTGATCTTCTTGTTGGAGTTTGTTTTATTTATTTGGGTTATCCTCGAACGTGTAGATCCCGATTTCTCAGAGGAGTTCTTAGACCCGGACACCTCAACAGACGCTTCTCAGTTCTTAGTCGAAGGCAAGTCGTGGGACCTTTGATCATCTTGAACCTATTTCTGCAAAAGTATTTCATTTTAATATAACTTGCATTGCTAGTTGTATAAAATTGGTTTTGGGCATAGTTACTCCCCTACTTGAGTTTATGCCTCCTTGAATATTTGTGCTAGACATGTTGACATGTTTTCCTTGGACACCTTAGGATGGGTACTGTTAGTTGGTCTCTTATTGATATTGCCAACATGGGTATCGTTTTGTGCTTAGACATGCTTTAGTAGACGTTGGTCTCACCTAGTGTCATCAATGTTAGTTTACCCCCAGCGCACTGGTTGTGGCTTGTGTAGTAACGGCCAGTGTAGCTGATTAAAATGAAGTGTGGCCCTGTGTGAGGCCACGACATTTGTTGTTGTTTTAACTAAAACTTTGTTATGCCAAGGACTGGGTGATCCTCTGGCCGGGTTGAACCCAACAATGATAATTTTGTTAATGAGATATGGAACCGTGGCAATGCCACTGCTGTTAAAAGTTATGTGCCTGGGACTGGGGTGGTCCTTGGGCTGGTTTGAACACAAAATCGTTTTATGCTCGGGCGAGTTGGCAGGGAATTTGAGTAGTGGGTGCAGCATGCACATCGGGGTGTGGTCAGACTCGCCCGAGTAGCCAACTAAGGACTTAACCTTGTGAGCCATTGATCTGGGCCATGCCGTGCAACCATATGTCCATTATAGGGTGGATCGGGTGTAATAATTAGGGATGCTTGATTCGGTTCTGTTGTGGTTGGGAATGGCGTAAGAGGGGGCCGGATTGAGGTGAATCCTTAGCCAGCAGAACCGGGTCGAAGTGGACCTTTGTAAAAGCCTGGTGGTAGTCTCTACTTGATTCACATGTCTAAGGTAACGTGTGTAATATAAAGCGACTACCTCTTGTGGGTAAATATGTACACCTTTGTAGAGTAAATCTATTCGAATAGCCGCGTCCTCGATTATGGACATGCCCAGAGATTTTGAACGAGGGGTAGACTTTCAAAAAGAGATCTTGTGAGCCCTAGAGTGGTCCAGGTAGCTCTAGAGTGGGTGCTCTGGGGTGGCCTTGGAGCTCTAGGGTGGTCTTGGGGTTCTCTGGAGTGGGTGCTCCAGAGAGGTCTTGATTGGTGCCTTGGGAGTGGTCCTGGTCGTAGGGTGCGACTAGGCCCTTGGGAGTAGTCTTGGGAGTGAGTGGGTGCTCACGACCTCCTTTGAAAATCAATGTACTTATGTATTATTCTTTTAACTTGGGCTTTGCAATCTACTTATGCTATTCAATGTCAAATATTACTTTCTGCCAACTAACCCTATAGCTCACTATTGTCAAGCTGTGCATAAATACTATTTGCATTCTTATTTCTCCATGGCTTGCTGAGTACATTCAAAGTATTCATGGCTTGTGCCCTCTGTTTTAATCAGCAGAGGAGGGAGATCCAGAGAGTGCAGTGCTCTATGATGGGGATCTCTTTTGAAGACCTTGCGCATAAGAGACGTCCTCCACTCGGTAGCTTGTGGGCTTGCCGATTGGCCTTCATGTGTATCATGTTTCTGCTGCAGGTTCTCTTTTGAGTTGTAAGCCCGTGGGGCAATCTGGTAAAAACCTTGACCGTAAGGTCTTTTGCTAATAAAGATGTGTTCATTTGTCTGCTTCTTCTCTTTTGAGCTTGTTGTATGGAATTGATCACACCAATGTTGAGTTTGTGCGAGCTAGCCAATCTGATCCTAGGACTAGCTCACATTGCACAAGGACTGGGACTCCTCGGATGATCTTGGAGGACCTCTAAGTGGACCTTCGAGTCCTCCTGGGAGGTCCTGAAGACCTCCTGGTAGCCCTGGGTGACCTCCTCGGGTGGTCTTGGAGGACCTCCCAGACCTCCAGGTGGTCCTGTCGGACCTCCTAGGAGGTCTTGGGTGATCTCCTCTAGTGCAACCTGAGAAAGGTCCTCACACCATCGCAGAGCACTAGCCATTTTTATCACAGAGCAGGGCTAGAGAGGGAGAGGGAGTAAAGGAGGGTGATACCTCAATACAGCGTAACCACGACGGCGACCCCACCACTAGCACAACCCTCGTCCATCTCATTCACCTTGCATAAATCACACAAACATTAGGACACAACTTAAGGCTCAAGCATAAAAATCAAACTCAACAAAAGACATTAAGCTATCAGAGAGGAGAATAGAGGGGGATAGGGAAAGCAAAGCCAGGGGGGCCAGGGCCCAAGCGCAGGAGGTCAAGCAGGCGCGGGCCGCGCTGGAGAACCAAGCCAGGCACGCGGGCAAGCAGTAGGTGTAGGTGGCGACGCGGGCGACATGCGGGGCCAAGCCTAGTGGCTAGGGTGGCGGCATCACCGTAGTTGTGGCATGACACTAACACTGCATTAGACACTCCTATCGTATGAGTGTCTTGTACAGTGGAGCGTGGTGTCACAACCGGCGGCGACGAGAAGAAGGGCGGCGTTGGCGACGAGGTCGGGCGGCGGCGACGAGGTCGGGGGCACTCGGGTGGGGAGGGAAACGGACGAGAGTAAAGGTGCTGGGGAGTGACGAGTTAGGGCGGACGCAAACCCTAGTGGGTTCCTACTAATAAAGAGATATCACAGACGGTTCTATTATGGAACCGTTAGAGATAGTTATCACAGACGGTTCCATTATGGAACCATCTGTGATATGGTTGTTCTCGAGTTCTATGTTTTGTGTATATTATCATGTATACATGCATTAATTACATGACATGAAGAAATTACATGTTTATATGTCAATTTTGTCATTTAAAATACTGCTGAAAATTTGCTTTAACTATGATACATATCACAGATCGGATATAATTAATTAATTTGTTCCACTAAACTGCCTCTAATATATATATATATATATATATATATATATATGTATGTGTGTATATATATATATATATATATATATATATATATATATATATATATATATATATACACACACATATATATATATATATACACATATATACATATATATATACACATATATATATATATATATATATATATACATATATATATATACATATATATATATATATATATATATATATATACATATACATATATAGTTCAACATATAATATAGTAACTTCACCTTCAAAGTAGATTTTTTTTCATTTTAGAATTTTCATATGGCCAATTAACTACGTGGTCACCGCTTACAAAGATAAAAAAGTAGAAACCTAAATAAACAAAGTTTTTCTAGTGGCGAGGTAGGTCACTATCTCCGTCTTCAAAACTTCGAGGTGGCGACGCCAAGATCGATTTGTTCGATCATCATCGTGACGGTTCAAATGCGCCGACCAATCGACGCTGCTTTGAGTGTCTCCCAAAAACTCTCAAACTGTTCAATCAAGAAGAATTGAGCCCATAGGCTCTCTTCCCTTGCTTAAGGGGTCTCGGCATGGTCAACTCGGTCGCCCGCCGCCTTGATTAAGCAGTCCAAGTGACGGCATGCCTCCTGGAGACGTGCAACATCGTTGTGGGGGACGACGTCGATGACGCGGTAAACTCGCCAAAAGTGGGAGATCATCTGGAAGACGCGATGGAGAGGATGTCAAGACGACAGAAGGTGGCCATCACCTGCTCCGACAAATCCTCGGATGGAGGAGTGAAGACACTATAGAAATTACAGTGTTCTTCCACAGCATCTGCCAATGTACGACCAGAAGGCGCTCGTACAGTATGGCCAGATTGGCAATCAATGCCGGCGATAAGGAAACAGGACAAGAGGGAGCCATATTTCTACTTTAGAAGTATAGGGTTATATATGGGGATGATCATCTTAGATGGTAGATGATCCTTTTTATAAAATAATGAATAAATTCGGCGCGTGAGATGAAGAGACGCATCAGGGAGCCAAAGCAGCATTGATGTAGCGAAGAGACGATCAACGATAACGAAGAACGAATCAAACTCATCGATGCATAAAGAAACGCGACCGAAATAAGCGATATTATCACAGATGGTTATAATTAAAAATCGTCTATGAAGAACAATTATAACAGACGGTTAGTGTTCAGAACCGTCTGTGAAGTGTCACAGATAGTTTTTAATATGAACCGTCTGTGATATTACCTCTTCACAGACGGTTTTTAACGCAGGTAGCAACACAGACGGTTATCAATATGAACAGTCTAGATTGCATGTAATACAGACAGTTTTGGTCAACCGTTTATGATGATGCGTCTAGTATTAGCCTTTTTGTAGTAGTGTGTATACACTTTGTCAAAATGTATGTTAGCATCTGTCGATTATTCTAAGCAAATATGATTTGTTAAGAGAGTGTCATACGCACAATAAATGTGATTCAATATCGTACAATGCAACATACCTTTCACTACTGTTATCACTTAACTTTATCTTCTTGAGAAATTAGAGTTACATAAATACATCATTTTAAAGATATTTAGGTACATTGACAATAGATTTTTTTTTAAAAAAAAATAACCTAGTTTTTATTCTGAAATACGATAATATACCTACTTTTTTATTTTACGGATAGTTAGACGACTAGTCCAAGTCGCTCAACGGTTGAGTGACTTGTGCACTTGTCGCTCAATGATTGGTCCAAGTGTATAGGTCGCTCAGCTAGCAGGGCATGTATTGTACACCGTTGGACGACAAGTGTCCAAGCCGCTCAACCGTTGAGTCGCTCAATGGTTGAGCGACAGATGATTATTTCTGTAAAATCAGAAAAGGTAGGTGATGAGGATTAAACCCTCAATGTATTATTTTAATACATAATAAAAGACCATATGTCGTTATGGTTGTAACCCCTAAGGCTCACGACCGCCTTGGTCGTAAGGATTCCAGAGGTTATTTTGAGGATACCCTGGTCGGGCGAGGGTTTGTACCCAGTCCCCGACCAAATGACTGCTCGTAGAAGCAATGAATTGGCATCCGGATCTGACTCTGGGTATATTTCATACCGTGTGATGAATGGAACACATGTCATATTTGGTTCATACCACGCGACGTTTCATAACATAACGACACTGACAATAACCACCCTACGATTGTGTGTCTCACAGATGCACAATCGTCAAACAGTTGATACTTTGTCAACCACTGCCTCCATCCGATCGGACGTATCACTTCCCAACATGCGCCACTTCTAGGAGTAACTGCCGCCACATCGTCAACTACTTAAAGAAGAATGCAAGCGGCGGAAGGGGAGATCAAATCCAATTCAGAAGATCAACAGACGATTGGATTTTAATAGCATAGCAAGCATTACGCTCAGTGTAATTAGGACTAGTCCTCCGCCTTGCCGAAGGCACCCCCTGTAATAGCCAGTTCATAGCAATAAAGAGCAGTCACATTCTCTCCCAAGAACTCTCTGCCATTTTCCTCTTTTCATTTCGTAAGATCGGCAACTCGATCGTCGACAGCTAGCGCCGTCCGTGGGGAAGAAGGCTTTGAGTTCTTGAAGATCACTTCGCTAAAGCATTCCTCATCCACTTCCTTTATTCTATTATCGCTCATGCGAATATGGTAGGGACTTAGGATGAGGAAACCTGGTTTGACCTGGCGGATTACTCCAACCTCGACATGGACGCATACATCCGCGCCATGGAAGAAAACGGGATGTCATCGTCCTCTTCCTCCTTCGCCGGTTTGCCAATCTCAGAGATTGACGAAATCGACAGGATGGATGAGGATACACCGCCACCAACGATGGTGGTCTCAGAGGAACCACTCGTGCCGACCAGTTCGGAACATCCGAACACCTCTACAAGCCTGGCCAATTCGACCAGCGAAAACGACAATAAAAGCCTAGCACGGCGACCAGAGAGTCCAAGTACTCTCGATGTTGTCATGGGCGACCAGTATTCGCCAACGGCTCCTACGTATTCCGAGGGCCAAACGACACATGGGAAGGGTATCGATGAAGTTATCACCGATCGCTGGCCAAGTGGGCAAGGTGAAACTCAGCATACAATCGGCGGTCCGCCGGATCAGGATGAATCCACCACAAAGCCAACTAGAGGCAGTAATCTCTGACCGCTCTCCGCCGTGGAAGCTCCTTGCAGAAGCGCTGGGAGGCACTCCCTTAGCTACAATGGGAGTTCCTCGAAAGATCATTGTTAGTGCCACGAAGTTAACACAATCAGAGATACCAATCCAGATACCATGCACAGTCCTCCACGGGTTAACTCGCCACCATTTGCTGGTGGAAATGGTACGGGTGCTCAAGAACCAACTACCGAAGGCAACCGAACTAATGGACGTGCATCAGTTAATTCATCTGTTCCTACCCCCTCGCGAGTAAGGAATCAGGCAGAGCCATCCAGGAGGTTGAGGGATAATTCGACTCATCGGACGCCCACTGCAAGCGGAAATTTACCACGACTTTCGGTAACTATACAAAACTTGCAACGAATTCGGGATATCTTGAATAATCCATACCCTGCTTTAGCAGAAATTCCAGGTTATGTTCAACTTGTAGGACAGGTGTCAGAGATCCTCCAACAAACCATGTGGCGTACAAAAATGTACTGGGAGTAGAGGAATTCACAAAGTCGCATGATGACCTCGTCCCAGCGCTCCTCTTTCGGTAGAGGACAACATGGTCGTCTAGAGGATCGAGTAGCTCCAAGACCCCCTCGTAGGTTCTGACCAGGAAATCACGAGGGAAGACGGCTCTTCACAGCAGCCACTCCTCCTCACCAAGAGGGAGGACTACTTGATCCAGGCGATCTCAGGCATCATCTGAACCAGGTAGGTGGTCAAAGGCGTTATCATAACGTCCATGACTGGGTTGGGACACCGAATCCTAGATATGCAAATCTCATGAATCGATCCCCGATTGAATATAATCCAGCTCCTTTTCAGAGAAGGCGCCACAACTCCATTACGGGATACCGAGCATTTTCGGCAGGACTCCAAGCTGTTCTTTGGCCGGACAGGTTGTAACGACCCGGCCTAGGGCACACCCGGAGGTCCTCAGACCTCCCGGGAGGTCCGGAGAGGAGCCCCAGACGCCCCGAGAGGTCCCTTAGGACCTCCCCGGGAGGTCCGCAGGACTTCCTAGGACGCCCCGAGAGGACATCCCGGGACCTCCTGCACCTTCGAGTGGTCCGAGAAACGACCCGCCTAGGGCACACCCGGAGGTCCTCAGACCTCCCCGGGAGGTCCGGAGAGGAGCCCCCAGACGCGTCGAGAGGTCCTCAGACCTCCCCGGGAGGTCCGCAAAGGACTCCCCAGACGCCCCGAGAGGACATCCAGGGATCGCCTTGAGACCTCCCGAGAGGTCCGAGAGGACCACTCGGAGGTCTCGGGAGGTCCCGACCAGAGGTCGCTGGACCTCGTGACCTCCCAAAACTCCACGCCTCCACCCGAGGAGGTCCGAAGGAACCACCCCGAGGAGGTCGTGGGGCTTAGGCAAGCCTCAAGTCCTCTATGATCCAAACCACCCTCGAGAGATCATCGATCGGTTCTCACAAAGAAACAAGTGATAACATAAATATCCACAAGACTTTATTAACAACAAAAGGAGGTTTGTTTACAAGGGTTGCTTACAACTCCAGCAACAGGGAGCACACAAACGTAGCGGAAAACCCAAAAGACAATGTCCACCCATTACACCACAGTGATGGGGTGAGGGCGCGCCTAATTGAGCCGGGTCATCTTCATCATCAAAGAAGTCTTTATCTCGCTCAATATATGAATCAAGCAAGAGTGAGCACAACAACCGTGTTTCGCAAGTTACACCCACAATTAATGTAATGACATGCATAGGGATATATCAAAGGACAAAGATAATAGGGTTGATTTGCACAAAGCCAATTTTATTTCAAATACAAGTACTAAGTTTCAAGGCAGGCTACAATAATTAAAATTCAGTTTTACAAATCCATTTTCAGTTGGATATATTCATCATTGAAATGGTGAAGGATATCCTCCTGCACAAGGCTTCCCGCCCAAACCCAATTTTGGTTAAGCCACCAAAACCAGTTTCCATGTTTCTTTTGAAAACCAAAACCAAGAGCTAACTTTGAGTGACATTGCCAGCATGTCCATGACCGTGGACATGGCTATTCGAATAGATTTACACTCAGCAGAGGTTGCACACTTTATCCACATGACATGAATTCTCTAGTTTGCTAGGCATCCGTCGATGCCACATCACACTTCCTTTGGTGAGAGGTCTAGAGCACATGACAAGGCCTCTATAATGCATTGCCCCACCACAGTCCACCCACTCTAAGGTTTCGCTCCCATTGGACTTTCCATCCGTCGGGTTTAAGCCCCCTCTTGAGCCGGGTGGGACTACAACTAGTCATGACATGACAACCCATCGCGTCCATGCAGGCAAACCATGGTAGAGCTTTGCAAATTAATTAGCTGTGTCCCACGCCCATACCGAGACATGTGGTTGCACAATTTTGGCATAGCCCATTATAGGCTTAGCAAGTGGTGTCTCAAAGACCGGTCCTTAACCTACTTGGGCGACAAACCTCAACCCTGGGGCATCGGATCACACGACCCCCGTGCATAGACATGCACCCACCACACAACCAGTTTTGCCCAAGTCAAAACCATTTTTCATTAACTATGCTCTACAATTCTCCATGACACACCAATGGCAAGGCCAAGTAAAACATCCATGACACACTAATGTCATGGCCGAAATCTCCATGGCACACCAATGCCATGGCTCAAAACATTTGATTATTTGATATTTTCGGTCAAAACTCCCCAAATCAATATTTTGGTCTAAGCATTACTAAGCATCAAGAGCTTCGGGTCCTCACTATTGCAAGAACCAGTTTTTTTTATCTAAGGTGACAATGAGGTTGATTCAATCATGGATAGAGGTCATACCAAGCAGTAGGTTTTAACTATGGATTGAAAGATAGGCATTGAAATACTTAGTAAAGTAAGCATGCATACATCTTTTGAAAACAGCATAAATAATTTGAAGTATGGGGTGCAATATGTTCAAGAGTGTAACTTGCCTTGCTCAAGATCTCGAGATGCTTCCTCTCCCTCACTGAACTCAGGCTCCCCACGGTCTGGGCAATCTACACGTGAAAAACCAAATACTCAAATGAAGCTCGAACAAGATTGCAAAGAACTCAAAATAAACTTAGATACAAAACCAACAGAGAAGCTGGGAGGTTGGGAGGAGGTCCAAGGAGCTCGCTGGAGAGATCTTAGGACCCAAGAGAGGTTGTCCAAAGACCTGTTGGAGGAGGTCCAGAGACTAGAGAGAGAAGGTCTATGGTGGCTCAGTTAAGACAGAGAGTAGAAATGAGGAAGAAAGTGAGAAAGGAGGGCTCTCCCAAACTATATATAGGGGAAAACATATGCACGTGACCCAAGTTAGAGTCAACAAGAGTTGGTAAATAGGATAAGAGAGTAGGCAAGGAATGTGACAATTGGTATGACATGAGTACTGCAAAGGTGAGGGCATTTAATGTGATACAATATGCATTAAATGCTGCGGAGACTTCCTTGCCCAAGGACTCAGTCAAAGGTGAAGAAACTAGGAGTGTGACTGCCAAGTGGGGCAGCCAAGACCCGCCAAGGAGGTCCTGCAATGACCTGAGGAGGTCCGGTAAAAGTAAGGGGAGGGCTTAGAGGACATGGAGAGGTCCGGTAAGACACAGGGAGGTCAAATAGAAGTAAGAGGAGGTCTTAGAGGACATGGAGAGGTCCGGTAAGACACAGGGAGGTCCAAGTGAACAGAGAGGAGGTCTTAAGAAGCGGTGGTACCACCAAGTACGAGTGGTACTACCGGATTGGTACCAAAGGGAACCTCCAGAGAAGGTTTCAAGGCTTCAAGCAACGAAAGATATTCAAGAAAACATGGAAAGCTTCACAGGGTTCCAAAGGAGCTCAAATGCACACAATGGTGGCACAAACTTAGGAAGGTTGCGAGCCAGAGAAGAACCGAGAGGGGGAATTGGACCCAGGGAGGTCCAAGTGCTTGGAAGACCAAGACCTAAGGAGGTGTGGACCATAGGAGGACTGCACAGAGGAGGTCCGAACCTCTGAATCCTAACAAAGGTGAGGTCTGGGCCAGAGGTGGGTAAAAGATGGACAGAGAAGGAAAGACCAGCAAAGCTCCAATAACTCAATAAACCAACAAGGAACTTTTAGTTGTAGTTTGAGTTAGACAGCTTAAATCCATTATGAAATTTCAGGTTAAGCTTTGAATTCTCATCAAAACAAAATGGTTCTTTTTATTTTGAAAATTCCAAAAAGATTCTAAAATAAGTTTGAGTTAGGCTACAAAGGTGAGGGCATTTAATGTGATACAATATGCATTAAATGTCATGAGACTTCCTTGCCCAAGGACTCACCAAAGGTGAAGAACCGGGAGGTGGATCGCCAAGTGGGCAGCCAAGACCCGCCAAGGAGGTCCTGCAATGACCTGAGGAGGTCTTGCGGTGAACAAGAGGAGATCCTCACCCACCAGGGAGGTCCTGACGGTTGGATCTCTAAAGGGGAGGTCCAAACGGCCAAGATCAAGTGTACCAGAGGAGGTCCGCAAGGGCAAGGAGGAGGTCCTTACCCGCAAAGGAGGTCCTGACGGTTGGATCTCCAGAGGGGGGGTCCAACGGTCAAGATTTCCAAAGGGGAGGTCCACAAAAGTAAAAGGAGAACTTCACCCGCAAAGGAGGTCTAGAACCGTAGGATCCAATCCAGGGGAGGTCTGAACGGTTAGGATTCCCAAGGGGAGGTCCTAACGATCGGATCTGCCAAAAGGGGAGATCTGGACGGCCAAGATTTCCAAAGGGGAGGTCTTGATGGTCCAGATCCGTAAGGAGGAGGTCTGGACGGTTAAGATCTCCAAGGGGGAGGTCTTAACGGTTCAGCTTTACAAAGAGGAGGTCTGGACGGTTAAGATCTCCAAGGGGGAGGTCTTAACGATCCAGATGTGCAAAGAGGAGGTCCAATAAAGGTAAGAGGGAGGTCCTAGAGGACATGGAGAGGTCCTGAAAGACACGGAGAGGTCAAATAAAAGTAAGGGGAGGTCTTAGAGGACATGGAGAGGTCCGGTAAGACACAGGGAGGTCAAATAGAAGTAAGGGGAGGTCTTAGAGGACATGGAGAGGTCTGGTAAGACACAGGGAGTTCCAAGTGAACAGAGAGGAGGTCTTAAGAAGCGGTGGTACCACCAAGTACGAGTGGTACTACCGGATTGGTACCAAAGGGAACCTCCAGAGAAGGTTTCAAGGCTTCAAGCAACGAAGGATATTCAAGAAAACATGGAAAGCTTCACAGGGTTCCAAAGGAGCTCAGATGCACACAATGGTGGCACAGACTTAGGGAGGTTGCGAGCCAGAGAAGACCCGAGAGGGGGAATTGGACCCAGGGAGGTCCAAGTGCTTGGAAGACCAAGACCTAAGGAGGTGTGGACCATAGGAGGACTGCACAGAGGAGGTCCGAACCTCTGAATCCTAACAAAGGTGAGGTCTGGGCCAGAGGTGGGTAAAAGATGGACAGAGAAGGAAAGACCAGCAAAGCTCCAATAACTCAATAAACCAACAAGGAACTTTTAGTTGTAGTTTGGGTTAGGCAGCTTAAATCCATTATGAAATTTCAGGTTAAGCTTTGAATTCTCATCAAAACAAAATGGTTCTTTTTATTTTGGAAATTCCAAAAAGATTCTAAAATAAATTCAGGGTGTCACACAGGTTCCGACCAGCCAACATAGAGAAGTTCAATGGGACTCAGAACCCATTAGAATTTCTTCAGATTTATTCTACCGCCATCAAGGCCACTGGTGATAACGATAACGTGATGGTAAATTATTTGCCCACGGTCCTTGAAGGATATGTCCGGTCTTGGTTGCTTAACCTACCGGTCAGATCCATCTATACTTGGGAACAGCACTACGATACTCTCATCGCCAATTTTCAAGGGACGTACAACCGCCCTGGAAAGGAAGATGATCTTCATCGGATGAAGTAGAAGTCGAATGAAACTCTTCGACAATATATTAAGAGATTCAGTTAGGTTCGAAATTCCATCCCAGAGATCGCAAAATCTTCTGTCATCCAGGCCTTCAAAGCAAGGTTGAGGAATCGCCGGTTTACGGAGGATATTACAATAAATTCTCCACGAACAACTGTCGAGCTTTTAGACATGGCAGACAAATACGTGGTCGCTATCAAAGCGGTCGAATGGTATGAAGCTATTGATCGGAAGGACAAAAAACCCTAGTCGGATCTGGAGAAGCAGGAGAAGAAAGGCAAGAAGTCTCTCAAGAACAAGAAGAATCGCAAGCCCGACAACAAAGAAGTCCTTACTGTTCCAGAGAAACATACCAAGGGCAAGAAAGATTTCACCTGTCAGAACAAAGGTAAGGTTCCGACCAGTGACTTCAAGAAAAATAAGAAGTGATGTCCACTTCACAAAGTGGCAAGGCATGATCTACGCACCTGCTAGGCCTAGCAAAGTAAGCTATAAGATTACTACTCAGGCAAACGACATTTCCCCTCCATAACAGAACTCGAAGAATCAAGCTCCAAGAAGGATAAAGATGATCATGAAGAGATAGATTTCCAGGAGCCGCAACATATGGTGGATATGATCTTCGGAGGATCCTCCTCATACGATTCCAGACGTCATCTGAAGGCCGTGGAGCGAGAGGTCAACCTTGCCGAGTCTCCAATCACTCTCAAGCCGTCTAGGTGGTCGAAAAATCAGAATCTCCTTCAAAGAAAGAAGACCGCTTCCATCCTCATCCAACTCGACTGTAGGTTTCCTATCATAGTTGAACCTATTATTAACAATTGTAAAGTTAATCGAGTCTTAATAGATAGAGGTAGTTATTTAAATATTTTGTTTGCGGGAGCATTGGAAGAGATGCACATCCCAAGGTCCAAGGTGAAACCTGTGAAATATGCCTTCCACGGCATAGTTCCTGGTTCTACTGCCAAACTAATAGGACGCTTGTTCTCTGGGGTTATGTTCTAAGACCCGAGAACTTCCAAGCGTAAAAGGTTCCGTTTGATGTGGTCGATTTCAAAACCGCATACAACGGAATCCTCAGTCTTTCGGCTCTAGCAAAATTCCTGATAGCCATGCACTATAGTTATCAGAGTCTAAAAATGTTAGGACCGAAAGGTGTCATCACGGTTCGAGGAGACCGCAAAATGGCTTATGCATGTGATCGGAAGTCCTTAAAACTGGTTGATGAACTTCCGACCAGGGAAACTAAACCGTCACCTATGCAAGTCAAGCACTCGAGGCCAAAGATGGCGCCAACGCCTTTCGACCAGACTAAGGAAGTACCACTCAGCAAAGGCACTCCTCCGGGAGGCGTCAACACTCTGTCTGGGTCAAGAAACACTGATGCATCTGACCAAAAGGTACCGGTCGGGGCAGGACTCGGCCTCAAATAGGAAGAGTTGCTCGTCTCCTTCCTCTGAGCAAATCAGGACATATTCACTTGGCAGGCATCTGACATGCCTGGAGTCCCCGGGGAGGTGATTGAGCACAGGCTAGCTCCCTAGCTTGACAAAAAAACCGGTCAAGCAGAAGCTCCGGCATTTCGCACCTAATCGGAAGGAGGCAATCCAGTCGGAGATTAACAAGCTCCTCAAGGCTGGGTTTATTTATGAAGTCGACCACCCAGAGTGGCTCGCCAATCCTGTAATGGTTAGAAAAAGCAAGGGAAAATAGCAAATGTGTATTTGACTTCACAGATCTTAATAAAGCTTATCCGAATGATGACTTTCCCCTTCCACGCAATGATCAACTTGTAGACTCCACCTCAGGGTGTGAGTTGTTAAGTTTTTTATATGCATACTCAGGGTACCACCAGATTAACATGAGTAAAGAAGATGAAGAGAAAACTTCCTCCATCACACCATATGGCACTTACTGTTATATTAAGATGACATTTGGTCTCAAAAACGCTGGTACGACTTTCCAAAGGTTGATGTAGAAAAGCTTTAATCCTCAGATAGGTTGAAATCTGGAAGCATATGTTGATGACTTGGTCGTGAAAAGCATTAACGCTGGCAACCATATTTCTGACCTACACGAGACTTTCAATAACTTAAGACGGCATAACCTTAAGTTAAATCCAGAGAAGTGTGTATTCGGAGTTTCATCTGGAAAGTTTCTTGGTTTACTAGTTTTGGCTAGAGGTATCGAGACAAATGCAGCAAAGATCTCGGCCATCAACCAGATGCGTCCTCCGACCACGAAGAAAGAAGTCCAAAAACTAACCGGCTGTAGGCAGCGCTAAGTCGTTTCATAGCATGGTTAGGAGAAAAAGGACTCAGTTTCTTCAAACTCCTTCGAAAACACGGAAGTTTTGAGTGGACTAAAGAGGCAGACGACGCCTTTGAGGAACTTAAAAAGTACCTTACGAGTTCCCCGATCTTAGTCTCTCCAAGATCAGGGGAAACATTGTTGATTTACGTGGCTGTAACGCCACAAACAGTCAGTGGTGTGCTGGTTGTTGAACGTGAAAATATCCAACGACGAGTATATTACGTAAGCAAAGTCTTACATGGACCAAAGGAATGATATCCACAAGTACAAAAGCTACTCTATGGTCTCCTTATGGCTTCAAGGAAACTAAGGCATTACTTTCAGGCCCACAAAGTGGTCGTACTAACCGGATATCCCTTAGATCAAGTCCTTGGAAACAAGGAATCATCAGGACGAATAGCAAAATAGGCGGCCGAGCTTGGGTCGCTCGACCTCCATTTCATCTCACAAACAACAATCAAGTCCCAGGCGATAGCAGAATTCATTGTTGAATGGACAAACCCTGAACCCACCCAAGGGCCCGACTACGAACACCACGATGAGTGGACAATGTACTACGACAGTTCCTTGATGCTCAAAGGCTTAGGGGCTGGAGTTGTCTTGATATCCCCTACTAGCGAACACATCAAGTACACCATCCAGTTGAACTTCCCTGCTACAAACAATGTGGCGTATCACGAATGTTTGTCGGCAGACTCGAGTAGCTCGCTCGCCGGATTCACAGACATTAGTGAAAGACGATTCTCAACTAGTAGCGAATCAAGTTGGGAAAGAGTATCAATGCTCAAGTACCAAGATATCATCTTATCTGCGGAAGTACGGAAACTCAAAAAGTACTTGTTCGGTTTTCAGATCCAACACATTCCTAGAAAGGAAAACTTTCTGGCAGACTAGTTGGCATGGATGGCCTCCACCAAGTCACCTGTCCAGCCTGGAGTTTTTCTCGAGCAACTCGATTCACCCTCGGTGGTTGAGCTTTCCAAGAACATAGATGTTCCACTCGAGGTCGTACAAATCAATCCCAAGAACATGGATGCTCCACAGATCGTTGATGGTTGGCGCCGTCACGATCACGGTAGAGAATGTATGACGTCGATCTACAATTATCTTCAGCATGGCATTATTCCTGATGATGATGTAGAGGCTAATCGTATAGCACGAAAAGTCAAATCATACACTCTGATCGAAAGTACCTTGTATAAACGATGATCTCACGAAGTGTTGATGAGATGCATATCTCAAACGGGTGGCATTAAGCTGCTATCCGATATTCATGGAGGAGTCTGTGGAGCACATCATTCCTATAGAACGTTGGTTGGTAAAGCCTTCAAGCAAGGATACTATTGGCCAACTGTCCTTCATTATGCAAAAGAGCTCATGGCGAAGTGCGTACAATGTCAATTTCATAGTCGACAAGTACATCAGCCGACACAAGCTTTGCAAATATACCTCTTTCTTGGCCTTTTGCAATCTGGGGACTAGACATTCTGAGACCTTTCCCAAGAGCTCCCGGGGGCTTCAAATTCTTTTTTGTCATGATTGATACGTTTACAAAATGGATAGAAGCCGAGCCAGTTGTTAAAACAACAACTGAAGCCGCTAAGAAGTTTCTCATAAAAAGCGTGATCACACGATTTGGCGTACCAAGTCGTATAATCACAAACAATGGTACACAGTTCTCTAGCGGAAATTTTCAGGAATTCTATGAGGATCTAGGTATCAAGGTACACTTCGCTTTTGTCGCTCATCTGTGGAGCAATGGAGCAATAGAGCAGGCCAATGGTATCATAATGCAAGGAATAAAACGTCGAGTATTCGACCAGTTAATCAAACGGTTAGGAGCTTGGGTTCAAGAACTTCCTTCTGTATTATGGGCCGTTCGAGCCACGACCAGTCGTGCGACCGGAGAAACTCCATTTTTTCTGGTTTATGGTACTGAAGCCATGCTTCCTCCAGAACTAAAAATAGGCTCTGCTTGTACCGATTGTTTCAATGAGAACGATCAGATTCAATGAAGACTCGACAACGTCAATTTCCTTGAAGAACGACGAAACCAAGCCCTCATACGATCAACAGTTTACCAACAAGCCATGTGAACATACCATAGTTGTAAGGTGCAACCTCGCAGCCTAGCTATAGGTGATCTGGTTCTATGACGAATTCAGAATCAGGCTAATCGCAAAAAACTTTCTCCCAAATGGGAAGGTCTATACACTGTGGTCGAAGTCACCCGACCTGGTTTGGTACGACTAGCTATGTCAAACGGGCAAGTTTTGTCCAACCCTTGGAATATTGACCAATTGCATAAGTTCTTTGTATAGTTGTATTTTTTTATTTCAATTTATTAATAAAGATGCATTTCCTTTACTTTCCGACGAATGATTTTGTCTATATATCTGTCTTTTCATCTGGTTTGCATACTATTATTGCCTCATTGGTCGGAGAAGACCAAATTCTCCCCGATATCCTTTCTAAGGATCTCTATTACTCTATGGCTACGACATACAAGTCAAAAGCCGTAAACGTCCTAATCGTGACCATTCAGACATTGGTTCTCACGTGCGACCAACACCCTTTTCTTAAAGAATTATACGAGTAACGGGAGCATCACAAAGGCAACTACATATAGTACTATACATGCTATAGATTTCGGGGACTACATTTCTTACCTTTAACAATCTGTTCTACTCCTGTTTTGGCTACTGGTCGGGACACGGAAAGCCTCCTAGTCAAAGTCTCTTCTTCTCCGCACGTGGTCTTGCCCACTGGAAGGAGCATCCTAGCGGCGGTCCATTTCTTACGATCCTTGTTGCCAGTCGGAACTCGAGCAAGGACACTTTTCATGAAGTGTTTCTTTTAGTTTCTAATTCTTAGCAACCCTTACGACCAGTTTTGGATAAGATATATAAACAAGTTCACTTGTTATTTTTTGCATACATGTTTGCATACTATCTTATCAATCAATACAAGTCTTAAACATCTTCCATCCACACAAGGTACTTCACAGTATTTCGATTATGGAAATGACCTAAGACTAGTCAAAATCACAAGCTGGTTTCGACCACATTGATTTCCTAGTGACACTTAGATCATGTTTATAACATAATCAGCATATGCTCTGTACCGTGGTCGTAGCTATTGCTCATTCTCTTGGTCTACTACTTCTTTAGTAAAGTTCTCCTACTATACAAGCAGTCGGGGGCTAGGAAATATATGAGTATTTGGCAAATTTAAAAAGACAAAACAAAGACTTCATTGATGATAAAAGGTAAGTTTTATTTACAAATTGTCAAAATATTACATTCTTTTACTTCTCGGAGCCACTAGACTGATCGCTGCGTGGAGACCCGACCTCCATTTCTTCTGCGACCTTGTGTCCGAGAGGCACCATTTCCTCGAACATTTTGGCTACTTCTTCTCCCGTGCAATTAACATCTTCCTCAACAGCTTGGAGATTTATGGAAGGGTCGGAAACTTTTAGTTTTGCCAAAGCAAGACTAACTCCATTCTTGACAGCATTGAATAAGGTTTGCGCATGGTTCTCCCGAGTTGTCTTAAGGACACCCCTAAGGTCCCCGAGCTGCTGTCCAAGGTAGTTGATCTTCTCCGTGGGATCTCCTAGATCGAGCAGTTGCGTTCCTGATCCCATATCGGAGAGCATCTTGTTGAAGGCTTTGACCTTTTCTTCAAGACTTTGCCCAAAGGCTGCCTCCTTGCCATGCTCGAATTCAAGAGCCTTTTCTGCTCACCTCGATGCTTGAGTTTGCTCTGTACGAGTAAACCAAAAGCTAAATACATACGATTAAAAAAAAAGCAAACTGGTCGAGTTTACGACCGGTTACCTTCATTCCTTTTCTCAAAGGTGTCAAGAACCTCTTTATGTCTGGTCGTTAGGTATTCGATCGGCCGGTCTTTGTTCTGACTTTCTTCTTTAAGCTTGGCAATTATGTCTTCTTTAGTCATACATTCTTCTTTAAATTTCTCTGAATCTATCAAACAGGATAAAGAGGAGAATTAGTTAAAAGAAAAAAAAAGGCAAATAGTAAAAAATAAGAGAAGAAGATACTAAAAGGGTGCTTACTTTCTAATTCGTAGTTCCTCTTATCCAAGAGCTTTATTCGCTGGGTCAGCCCTCCGACCACAGCGAAATTCTCCACAAAATGCTACAAAACACAGCGAAACTCCTTTGAATATTTTCCAAGGGAACAAAGCTATTAAGAGTGGTCGTTTAAGATTACCTCAATTGCTATATCATTATATTTGGCAAAAAATGAGTCAGCACTCGTCTTTGCTTGACAGTCCAAAATTATTCCCCACGCTTCGTTAAGTCTCCATCTTTGAAGATTCGAAAAAGATTAGGAAAAGTGACTTGATGAGAAGAACTCTCAGCAGGAGTCGGAGCCTGCTGAGATTCCTCAAGAACCACCACCTCCACGGGTGGGGTTGGCGCGCACCACTACCTATGCAGGTGGGGTTGGAACCACCACTTCAGCAGGAGTGGTCGGAGCCACCATGGGTTCCTGAGCTGGTGCTATAACTTGCTCGGGGGCTGGCTCGACCTCTTCAGGGGTTTCCTCCTAAAGGGTGTTCTAATCGTCTTCGACCAAAATACCAGAGGATTTACAATGAAAAGAAGAAAAGGAGTTTAAGACTCTAAAAGACACCAGAGGTAATGTCAAACATGAGCGGTAGACTGAACACCCACACAATCTCGATTTGACACAGCAACACTTTCCACCTCTCTTCCTTCCCTTGGATCAGATAGGAAATCCTCACTTTTCCTCACTTACATAAGTTTTTATTTCATGTATATATACCTTGTCATTTTCTTGGTCTTGATTTTGAAGCGTGCTGACGCAAAATCTGTCGCGCTTGCCTTCCTCTTCTTTTCGACCGGCTTCACTAGTCTTGGACTAGTGGGATTGGTTAGATTCACCACGTCCTCCAGCAGAAGGTCGGAAGAAATATTTTCGACCAACTAGTCGAGAATGAGATCCCTGACCATCGGGTCGGTAGGTGTGGTTTCACTGGTCTCCAGAACAGTCGCCGCTGTAGCAACTCTCAGATCTTGAATGGTCGTCTTAGAGCCAACGACCTCCGCAGTTTCGATCTACGGACATTCTTTTTCTCCCGTCTGAAATACAATTCAAAGTTTTAATCAGACGATATTATTTTCCATCTAAATTATATTCTCCTCTTTCTGTAAATGCTCTTTCTTACCTCCAGAAGACCATCATCTTGTGCGGTCTCGGAATAGGAATCGATCGGAACGGTAGTATAAAAGGAATCCTTGTCGGATTTGGCATACTTCAATCCGACCGACTACATATTAGAGCAAAAGGTTATATATAGATCGAAAGATACATAATAGATGAAGAAAAATGTGGTTATTTACCTTGAGTCTTCTTAGTCTCTCCTCATCATAGACAATAGCCAAAATGCTCGGGAAAGTAGCCTTGGTATCATGCTCCCCAGCGCAAATCCTCTTGATTCGCACTCTGACTTGATCGAAAGAGATGACTTCAAGAAGATATGGAGATTTGAAGGTTTTAAAAAAATAATCAACCAAATAAAATATACTGGTCGGAGTCTTCCAAAGACTTACCATCTTTTGAGTCTTTAATCGCTTCGTCGCGACCAATGTACCAGAGCAATGAATGCTCTCGGAGCTTCAATGGACTAATCCGGCGCAAGAAAAAGTCCCTAACTACGTGCCAGGAAGTCAATCCCTTGGCACTAAGGTCTTGAATGGCATCGACCACCCTTCCGACCCATCCTTCCTTCTTCTTGGTCGACCTCCGCTTTATGTTCTCGCTCGCCCTCTTGCCAATGAAGTATAGGCCGTCGTCCTTCGTGACTGTCATATAGAACCAATTCTTCTTCCATGACGACCACGAAAATTTTGAGTACATCTAGCTGTACTCATCAGCCTTCCCATCATGGAGGCGTAGCGAACACTCCCTAGGTCAGCCACGGACTTCCTCGACTTCGCCATCCGATAGAAATACTTGAAGACCTTCAGGTTTGGTCAGATCCCCAGGTACACCTCGCATAGGTAGGCGAAAATATTGATGTTGGCGATGGAGTTTGGAGCCAAGTTCACTAACTCGACTCCATAATATTCCAGGACCCGAGAAAGGAATTTGTGAGCCGGCAACCTGAGTCTGCACTCGATGTAGGCGAGGAAAATAGGGATTTCCCCTTCCTCACGGCTTAGAAAGTGTTCTCCAGCCGCTGAACTCTATTTGATCAAATTCCTATCTGGAAGCATCCCGATCTCCCCCTGAGCCCTGAGCTTCTTATAGCTCAGATCAGAAACAAGCCACTTAGTGATTTGATCCGACATGGTTGGGTTTAGAACAGTGGTCGGAAAAGGATTTGGGGGAAAGGAACAAAGGGAGTCGAAAGAGACGCTAAGCAAGAAGATGAAAATGGTCGAAGGAAAAGTAGAAGGCGTAAAAGCCCTAAGCCCCGTGCTAAGGGATTTTATAGCCACAATTCTTTAATCATAATCGGGAGTTACCCAAGAGTCCAACGGACAAAACCTTTTGTCCAATGGACAGAAAAACCCTTCGGGTCCCAAGACAGTTTCTCAACTTTAAAGTGAAATACAGATCACCTCGAGTGTCACGGTATTAAATGAGGGTCTGCCCGGTACGACTTTATCGGGAAAAAGTGTTCACACGACCAATTCACTTAAAGTTCAGGGGCTAGTTAACAAGGATTAAACTCTCGATGTATTATTTTAATACATAATCGAAGACCATATGTCTTCATGATTGTAACCCTTATGGCTCACGACCTCTCTGGTCGTAAGGATTCCAGAGGTTATTTTGAGGATACCCTGGTCGGGCGAGAGCCTGTACCCAGTCCTCGGCTAGATGACTGCTCGTAGAAGCAATGAACTGGCATCCGGATTTGACTCTAGATATATTCCATACCGTGTGATGAATTGAACACATGTTATATTTGGTCCATGCCATGCGACGTTTCATAACCTAAAGACACTAACAACAACCACCCTACGGTTGTGTCTCACAGATGCACAACCGCCAAACAGTTGATACTTTGTCAACCACTATCTCCCTTCGATTGGACGCGTCACTTCCCAACAGACGCCACTTCCAGGAGTAACCGCCACTTCGTCAACTACTTAAAGAAGAATGCAAAAGCGGCAGAGGGGGAGATCGAATCCAATTCAGAAGATCAACACACGATTGGATTTTAATAGCATAGCAACCATTACACTCAGTGTAATTAGGATTAGTCCTCCGCCTTGTCGAAAGCACCCTCTGTAATAGCCAGTTCATAGCAATAAAGAGTAGTCTCATTCTCTCCTAAGAACTCTCTGTCATTTTTCTCTTTTCATTTCGTAAGATCGTCGACTTGATCATCGACAGTAAGTATAGTAGGTATATTACAGTATTTTGGAATAAAAACTAGTTTTTTTTTTAAAAAACCTCCATTGACAACGCTATGTGTTGGTACTTCGTGTATTTGTTGATTGTGTCTAAGAAAATATCTCAACGTTTTCGAATAATTTAAGAGGCGTGCTTATAATCTTTTCTAGCTTTTCGGTCAAGTATGCCTAGAGTACAATTTAATTACTGGCTAGCCCGATGATTGTGATCGAGTTAGAAACTTTCGAGACTTTAGGACAAACATACATCAAGTATTAACTCTTTTTGAGCGTTAAATTGATTCCCATGTGTGTGGATGAGGTAACTTTCTTTGAATTTTTGGATTTAGTTCAAACCTAAGAATTCAAAAATAAAACACGCCCTGTCCAGACATGTGCTAAATATATGTTTACAATTCAACAAAAACCAAGTCATCAATGATATATGGAGGTAGGCAACACATACAGTACCCTAGTAGTAATTGTTTACATCTATAAGAACAAACTTTGAAATACTCCTCCAGTTTCGTAGCATTTGTTCAACTACCCAGGACATACATATCAAGCTTGCACAAAATCTAAATAAAATTTAATGGAATAATACGGATACCATGCTTACACATATGAAACGAAGTATTTCAACCACTTAACACAGTTCATCACATCACTAATAGCAATAGCGGCGGATGAAAAGTTGCGATAACTACAACTTTGATATGTGAAAAGACAA
The DNA here is from genome assembly GCA_036346405.1 of Phyllostachys edulis. NCBI lineage: Eukaryota > Viridiplantae > Streptophyta > Magnoliopsida > Poales > Poaceae > Phyllostachys > Phyllostachys edulis. The sequence continues at coordinate 99,505,940 of CM070562.1, read as the reverse complement.
TTTCCAGTAAATTGGAAACATGGTGGATAGTAGGAAAATAGATTTTTTTAAAGGATACACGTACGTAGTAAATCCGCACTAGATCCAAGAAGAGGAGCAGCCGAAGAGGTGACGGGTAGCCAATCGGTGATTAGTCCATGCCGTCCTGTCGGGTAACTGTCCATTGATAGGGAATCCGAATTATCCAGCAGAATGGAATCCATGGGGCAAGGGGTTTTTGCGTCCGAGCCGAGCGCCACCCAAAATGACCATTTCGCCCATACGTCTACTTGCTTCCACTTCACCGCCGCTTGAGATTTCACTGTTACGCGCTCCCATGTGGCCGGCGGCGACATCCAGTGTGGTAGGGCACCGGATCGGAGGAGTTGGTACATGTGGTAGGCTACTGGCCACAATTTGCACAAAAGATTCCCTTAAATCTCATCGATCCAGCGCATGGCACGTTCCAGCGATTTCTGCATGCTATCATCCCATGTGACAAACTTGGTCGTACACTCGTATTTTTGCATGTATTTTCTTCCATTTTGCTTTACAAAGAAATGTGTGGCATGGTCCATGTACCACCAATTGAGCAGCTGATACTTCCTACATGATATAGGGTGCAGGTTGGGGCGCACCATGACAGCAAAAGTGTTTGTTGAGGCTGCCCAAGTCTGAGAATAGTTAAGAAAGTTGATGCCCTGCTCTGCTGATTCGAGAAATGACGTTGATCATGTACGAAATTTTATACTATCCCTTAATTTTTCCAGAATTAATTCTGGTGTACAAGCATGTAAATGAGAAACAGTCAAAGGCTATTGATTCCATGTTTCAGACCATAGCGTCGATGGAATTCTGAGTAAAATATGTGCGCACCTAACTTGTGATGTAAGTTTGGTTGGAATGACTTTTTTTTAACGAAATAACAAAATTAGCGTTTTAAATGAAATGATAAAAATACCACTTCTACCATGTAAAATTGTCGCCAAGACGGCCGAAGCTGCTTTAATCGGGATAAGGGTAGGTGACCTACCAGCACGCTGTCGCTACGGGAGGACATCTCGACAACGTGGCGGCGTGCACATAGGTCTCCGTCGTTGTCTCTTGTTCATAGATAGGTCGGCTTTCATGTAATTTTGCACAGTACGTTGCCTTCTGCGGTGATTTTACGCGATAGGGGTGACATTTTTTATCATTTCGTTTGGAGCCAAGTTTTGCTTTTTCATTTTTTTAAAAAAAAAGCTAAAAAAAACTTGCAACTCCATACCAGCTTGACACTTCACTTTTTTATATGGTCCTCTCTCCCTCTTTTTCGTACATATACAATAAGATGCTACTATAAATTAAATAGATCACACCGATGCCAGTAGTTAGATTTTGAAGGATATTAGTTAACTGCGAATGGCACCATCGTCGTGCGTGGCAGGGTTTGGAGAAAGCACCACGCCACAATAGCGACCTGCTAAACTATAAACACGGTTATTCTTTTTTTGAGACCTACATCGGTTATTGATTGCACAGATGCGAGGTAGCACTACTACATAAAAGATCTTCACAGGCAGTTTAGAAACATTACCACGAGACGATTTTATGAGCCGTCTGAGTTTATGAGTCAGTAATGACATGAGGTCATCACAGACGGTTTGTAGATAAAACCGTCTGTGATAGCTGATGTATCACAGACGGGTTGTAGATAAAACCATCTGTGATATATATTCTTTATAAAGTCTCCAAACAATGGCTGCTTGTGTCTTTAAAACCGGCTTCACATATATATTGTTCGTAGTCTCCTAGCCACTTTCGAGGGGTCGTGAGGAGGATGAGACAGCAGCCACGGGCAACTTCATCGAGCCTGCAAGTTCAAGAAGCATGATTGCAAGGAGAGCGTGTGGACTCACAATTACCTAGATGTCGTCGATAGGTAATTAGACTTGACATCAAGGAATGGTTGGTTGCTGATACATGAAGCTACTTTCTAGTCGGAATACACGCATCCACGCCACTTTCGAACATGGCGTGACGCCAGTGTACTCTAACCGAAGTGACTTCATGTATCAAGAACCAACCATTCCTTGATGTCAAGTCCACATACTCATCGACGACATCCGTAATGGGATGTCCACTCGCTTACTTCCTTGTAAAGATGTTTCAGCTGCCTGAACTTGTAGGCTCGATGAAGTATATATATATGGTATATATATATATATATATATATATATATATATATAAAAGTGTGTGTGTGTGTGTGTGTGTGTGTGTGTGTGTGAAACCGGTTTTAAAGGCACAAGCAATATCGCTGGAGACTTTATAGAGAAGAGATCAGGAATGGAATGGTAGGATGTACTTGGGACACAAGGGAGAGAACTTGATCTACAAGACAAACACTTAGCATACGATAAAGGTGAAATAAATGATGAGAGACAAAAGCGAAGAGATGTTATAGTAGTTTTTGACTTATTTAGTCTTGTTTTGGAATAGAATACACACCAATTAATAAATAATTGATGATTAGAGGCACAAGCTAGGTAAAATTTTCAGAAATTTGTATGTTGATTGCAGCTTTACAAATTAGTCTAACCTTTACAAATTTAAAAAGTTAATTGCATCTTTCAAAAGTAGAATACCATATAGGAACATACCATAAGATTAGTTACATGTACAAAAAATTGTATGTGTACATACTGATGTTTTGCCCTACACGAACCATATCCCATGTAAGCCAACCAAGCACAAAGAACCGACATCAACAACCCTCAGTATCCATCAAAGAGCTTTAACCAAATTCACCATTTTGCCCCATTCATTTTTGTCAATCTAAACCCACATCATAAACTAAGCAAGAAGCACAGAATGCACATACAACAATAGCCCTCAGTTTACATCATAGAGCAAGGGGAGGGAAAGCGATAGAGAGTAGATGGGAGTTGTTACCTTAGTGCAATGCAATACTCTCGGCAAAAAACTCCACCATGCATTAACTCCAACCAGGGCCTCAAACCACAAATAGATTTCGAGCCGAGTGCAAGGAGGCACAGGGGTTGGGAAAAGGCGCGACTCTGGCAGAGTCGCCGATGACGGGGTAGCGACGTCGAGGTCGGTGGAGAGGTAGCCGGGGGAGGTCGGTGGAGAGGTAGCCGGGGTCGCGCAGACGGTGGGAGAGGACGAAGAGGGAAGGCGATATGGCGGGAGGTGGATTTGGCGGGGAGGTCAATTGGACCTAGCGCCGTTGATGTTGAAGGGCGGAGCCAAGGTCGAGGGCACTCGGGTGGAGGGAATGTGCGAGAGTAATGGCGCGAGGATCATGCTGAGCGACGAAGTTTGAGTGCAAACCCTAGCGGATCCTACTAATAAAGAGATATCATAGACGGTTCTATTATGGAACCGTCTGCGATATTACTATTACGTAAAAGGTATTAACAAACGGTTCGTAACGCCATTCTAGAGCGGTTTTCGTGAGCGTCTTCGAGTTTATGGGTCGTTGATGACATGAGGTCATCACGCAGACGTTGTATCAAATGCGCTGGGTGACTTCTCTATAAAGCTGCTCGGCATCATATATATATATATATATATATTGTTCAATAGTCTCGGCCACTTGTTGTCACACATGAGAAATGAGGCGATGATATATAGCAGCTCATTGAGCCTATAGTTTAAAAGTATGGATGCAGGAGATCAGAAAATCCAACCGGATGTTGTCGGACACGCATGTATTCCAATGGGAAGTGGCATCATGTATCATCAACTAACCATTCTCACATTTCAAAAGAATTCTCAACTTGTTGGTTGGTGTTCTTGTTGGATTTAAAGACAATTACATGCTCAAGAATTGTTGGTTGTCGATAGATGATGCCACTTCCCAGTCGGAGTACCTACGCGTCCACGCCAATTTCTCGAACATAGCGACGCCCAATTACCTATCGACAACATCCAGATAATTGATGTCCCGACAATCTCCTTACATCCATACTTTTAAACTTGGCAGAGGCTCACCGAGGTTGCCCGTGGCTACTGCCTCATCCTTCTCATGTCATGTAGATGACCCCCAAAAGTGGTCTGGGACTACAAATAATTTATATATATATATATATATATATATATATATATATATATATATATATATATATATATATATATATATATATATATATATATATATATATATGATGTCGGCATTTAATGGCACAAGTGTACCACCGCTAGAGACTTTATAGAGAAGAGATTATGAATGGAATGGTAGGTGACTATTAATATAAACTAATTATCAATTCAATTTTAGCATAAGACTATTAACATCATTACATCACAAGAGCAAGGGTCTATTAATATGAACTAATTATCAATTCAATTTCAAAGATAAGGCTATTAACATCATTACATCACAGAAAGCAAGGAGACTATTAATATGAACTAATTATCAATTCAATTTCAAAGATAATACTATTAACATCATTGAGCAGCTCAACAAAGAAGACTAAGGGTGTCTAAACCCACCACACCAAGAGTAGCCCTCAAAGATCCATCGCAAAGTATTAGCCATTTTCATCACAGAGCAAGGGTAGAGACAGAGAGAGGAGTAAGGTAGGGTGATACCTCAAGACAAATAAGAACCACTGGCAAGTGACCCCACCACCAAAGACAACCTCATCCATCTCCTTCACCTTGCATAAATCACACAAACATCGAGACACAACTTAAGGCTCAAGCATAAAAATCAAACTCAACAAAAGACATTAAGCTAACAGATCTAGAGGAGAATAGAGGGAGGATGGGAAAGCAGCCAGGGGCTGGTCCGAGCGCATGAGGCCGAAAGCAGAGAACCAAGCCATGGCAAGAAGATGGGCCAAGCCCAAGTGGCTTGGGTGGCGGCGTAGCACCATAGTTGTGGCACGACTCGAATCGCATAAGACACTACTATCATACGAAAGTGTCTTGTGCAAGGCGCGAGCGGTGTCACAACCGTGCGCGACGACGACGGGGCCTGGGCGACAGGCCAAGGTGGAGGGAACGAACGAGAGTAAGTGTGCTAGGGAGTGACGAAGTTAGGGCAAGCGCAAACACTAGCGGGTGGGCTCTACTAATAAAGAGACTTATCACGCATTTGCTCTATTATGGAACTATCAAGGATAATTATCACACACTTCCCATAATAGAACCGTCTGTGATATGTCCTATATCACGCATTTGCCCCTTATGGAACCGTCAGGTAAATGGTTTTTTCTCAAGTATATTTATCTTGTATATACACTTACATGACATGAAGAAAGTACATGTTTATATGTTAATTTTGTCATTTAAATACTGCTGAAAATTTGCTTTAACTATACATACATACATACATACATACATACATACATACATACATACATACATACATACATACATACATACATACATACATACATAGAGAGAGAGAGAGAGAGTAATAATTCAACATATAATTAATATTGTAACTTCACCTCCAAACTAGATTTTTTTACATTTTGGAATTTTCAACATATAACAAAGTTTTTCTAGTGGCGAGGTAGGTCGCTATCTCCGCCTTCAATACTTCGAGGCGCGGCTGGCGCAGGCAGATGGTTCGTGATCGAACGAAGCTCGAAATGCATCCACTACGACGCCGCTAGTTCGATGACTCGATGATCCTTTATAAAACAAGGAATAAATTCGTGACGTGAGACGAAGAGACGATTGGGGAGCCAAGTGGCATTGATGGTACGAGAGACACATCAAGAACGAAGAAACTCATCGGGCGATGAAGAAACTCACTAGTGAGTCGATATTATCACACATCGTTATAATTAAAAACTGTATGTAAGGTCTACAATTATCACAGACGGTTCGTGTTTAGAACCGCCTCGTGATACTTCACGTGTGGTTTTAAATATGACCACTGCGTGATATTACCTCTTCACGAGCGGCTTTTAGCGAACCAAGAACGCAGACGCCTCTAAACCAAAACCGCATTGCATGTAATACTGCATAATTTTGGTCAACCGTCTGTGATGAGACGCCTAGTATTAGCCTTTTGTAGTAGTGTCTCCATGTCTCTCACTAGCAAAAGGAGCCCACAAGTTAGCACTTTTTATCCTGAGTTCTGAAAAATCAGATTCCAAGAACATTCCTTCCCTTTTCTTTTTTTTTCTATCATTTCATGTGATGTCAAATTTTCGGACGTTCATTCTCCCTCATACAAACTCCGATTTCGTTGATTCTTGTTTCTAAATTCATTTAAATTTAGTGCCTTTTTTTGTTCTAATTTGATAATTTTTGGATTTTATTTGGAATTGTTGTATTTATTTGGCTTTTTTCACGCGTATAGATTCCGGCAATTCCGAAGAATTCCTGGACCCGTCTGCCGAAGCAGCTCAAACCTTCAACGAAGGTGAGTTGTAGACCTTTGATTTTGTTGTACCCATTTTTATAAAATTATATTGTTTGATATCAACATGCATTGCTAGTTTTATAATAACTGCTTTTGGGAATAGTTAAAGTCCTAATCGACATAATGCCACCTTGAACGATTGCTTTTGACATATATCCTTCAACACCATAGGTTGGATAATTTTAGTTGGGTATACGGAAGCCACTGTTATTAAAATTTGTTGTGCCATGGCAAGGGTTGTCATTTGGCCGGGTCGAACAAAAATGATATATGCTTGGGAGAGTGATCGTGCAGTAAAGGGGGTGCGAGAAGCAAAGTGCAGGAAGTACTTTGTAGGGTGCGGGAAGCACATGGGCTGAGGTAGTCCCGCCTAAGCAATCACTAAGGGCTTAACTTTATGCGTCATTGATCTAGGTCTTACCGTACAACCACATGTCTATGGTGGGGTAGATCTGGCCAATTAATTAGCAAGTTTTGATTTGGTTCTGTTTTGGTTGACGAATTGGCACAATAGGGGGTCTTGGATGGCGAAACCTTAGTGAGTAGAACCAGGTTAAAACAGAGCTTTGTAAAAGCCTTGTGATAATTGTTTAGTCGCACACCTTCAGAAGTGTATCAGATAGACATTACAAACTGATTATATCTTATGGGTTAAGCTGTACAACCTCTGTAGAGTGTAAAACTATTTGAATAGCCGTGTCCCCGGTTACGAAGAATGCCTAGTGATTTCACATAAGGGGTAAATTTTCTCAAAAATATTGGAATGATAGTTTGGTTGTGAAGTGAACGGTGTTCACTGTTGTTGGTCGGGAAGTGAGCGGAGGTTTATTGGTTGTTTCAAAGCAATTGTCTATTTATTTATTATTCTTTTAGTTATGCTTTTCAATCCATTTATCAGATTTATCGTCAATCTTGCTTTTATGCAAAATAGCCATAAAGCTATCCTTGTTCAAGTTTGGCATTAATACTATTTGCATATATTTTATACGACTTGTTGAGTACTTTATGTACTCATGGCTTTGTGCCATTGTTGATCAATCACCGAGAAAGAACCATCGAACATAGAGTTCTATGAGCAGGAGTACTTCGAAGACCATGTGAACTAGGCCGCGTTCTCCGCTCAATTGCCTATGGGCATGTCGGATAGCTACCACGAGTTTGTTTTATTCCGCTATAAGCTTATCTTTTGTCGTTAAGCCCTGCGTGGCATACTTTGTAAAACTTGACCATAAGGTCCGTTGCTACTAACTAATATTAATTTGTTTGCTTCTTAGATATTTTGTTGTATGAATATGATTTCATCAATGATGTCACTGTGTGGACTAGCTGCTGATTATGGGACTAGTTCAGAATACATAGATGGCTCAGATTCAGTGATCCGGGGTCCCGACAGAGATGGTATCAGAGCCATATCGACTGTAGGACGCAACCATAGTTAGTATGGTCGTCTTAGTAAAAAAATTCAAAAGTTATTTTATATATCAAACCAACCAATTGGACATGAATAGTTATTCTTCTCTCGTCTTATTCTATTCTTTTATCATATTATTCTAACCGCTACAAATATGAGCCATCAGATCCGGAAAGAATGGTTCAGGCCAACCGCTACAGAGATGCCATAGTGTTTATAAACAGTACCTATGCTGCAGTATTTTGACACTGTACACTCGCTACAGTATTGCTGCAGTAGGAAATCACGATCTCATCCTTTGTTTTTTTATCCGACGACTGCTACTCAACGTTACAATACTATAGCACCGTGACATTGCTACGCAATGTCAGAGGATACGCCTGCGATGTAGATGGGTGCTAGGGGTAGGCTTGGACCTTCATGTTCCATGCAATCGTAATGTACCCGGATTTTACGGACCGTTATACTCTTCACAACCGCCCAGGATGTGTAGTTGCGAAGTAAGCAGTGTCTCAAGCAAGATTTCGATTACAACAAAAGTCAATATTTTATTACACAAGATTAAGGCTTAACAGCCAGTTTTAACACTAACACGGGCATCCAAGCCCAAAGTTAATATAATACAAGACAAAAGAACTTCAAACCACAAGCACGCTTGAGCACGGCCGAGACCTAAAAACAGTAGTCATCGCCGTTTGGTGATCCCGCCAAAACCTTCTTCATCAAGATCCTCGAGGTTTTCCCATATTTCCTCTGTAGATGATTTTACAGATTATGCAAGAATGAGTACAACTTCCGTACTCAACAAGCCACATGGAAAAGCTAAATAATTATATGCAAGGAATTCAATGGATGGTTAGGGTTTACCTAACAGGCATATGTAGATGCATTTGAATTTAAAGCGCTTTATATTTAAAACAAGAAACAATAATAAATAATAACATCAGGGTTTCTCAACAAACTCAATTACCAACTTACCATCTCAAAAACTCTACTTATGCCTCATGTGCTGGAATCACCCATTAACACAGCTTCATTAACCGGAAGCACGGCGTATTCGAATACGTTTAATTAATCACTCTGTAGAGCTACGCAACTTTACCCACAAGATATCTCAAACTCATACTATCAAGCTATATACACGCAACTTGATAGCGTGCGACTGAGTTTGGGATAACAAAGCATTTTCACTGCTCAACCTTTCTAGCCTCTACCCGGTAGGTTTTAACTCCATACAGCCCTCGGGAGACTCTACCGGCCCCAGTGGATCTTGCACCCCTATACTGATGGCACCTACCGTTGTGTTGACTACTGAGTGTTCTTTCAGGCCCACTCCTGTCACACTCCAATTCCGTAACTACTCTATCACACAAGAGCAATTACCTGTCCAGTAGATATTCAATTGGGAGAGCAGTGTACTTAGCCAGAGAGTAATGACCACGCTTGTGGTTGAGCGGTTTTCTGTGTCGATCACTTGGCATAAGGTTCTTGTCCTTACTTGTCATCCAGTGAGGCGATGGCCCAACACCAACTCGTGGTTGTCCATCTCCAGATCTCACTGATGACTCACTTTTAATACAAGTCTATTGGGTTGTCCAACTTCCTGGACACAACCCTCAACTCTCCACCAAAACCATTAGCGAATCGCCAATACCAATTTTCAGGATTATACACATTTATGATAAATCTACTTATATAGATAATATTTTATGTGAACTTGTCAAGGTGAATATGGCCTACAAGTGCTGGATATTTGTCAAGGTGAATATATGGCCTACAAGTGCTAGGTGGGTTTGCATATGGGGTAATAGGATTTATCTAAATGTCATGGCATTCAAAAGTAATATTTCAATAATTAAAGTAATTGACACAAATAAAATAATGAAAGTAATAGTAAATATATGAAATGTGGGTTCGAAATGATCAAGGAATGCAACTTGCCTTCTTGCACAAAATCCTATAGATACTGGTCTTGTCCGGTGTCTTCTGGAGTCTGGTCGTCGAAATCGTGACCTAATGAGAAGCAATACAGTAAAACAAACCAAATAAAATCCGGCTCGACAAGGAATGAGCTGGGAACAACATGCAAGTAAATAAAACCGGAAAAAGAAACATAAAGGAAGGTGGTGTGGGATGGTGGGTATTTATCTGGTGCTTGATTGGACTGAACAGGGTTGAGATTTGGATTTACGGGCTCAAAACGGTTGAAAGGAGTATAAAGTGTCGAATTAGGGTTTTAGATGAAAAAGGGGTGTCAGATGGGGAATAGTACTATTGTACTATTCACCTACAAATACTGGATTTTGAATAGTACTTGGAATTACTATTTTTGGTTTGAAATGAACAGTACTAGGGTTTATTGTGTATTTTCGGATTTGTGAATAGTGTTTTTCTGGTTTTTCGGGTGAACAGTAAAGAAGCTACTGTGCAAATGAATAGTAAAAGGCCAAAATGGTCGAACAGTAATGGGCTAAATGGTCGAACAGTAATGGGCTTAGCCCATTACTGTGGTGCCCTATGGCTCATGAGGCTAGGCCTTAAGGCCGTGCCTGAGTAACTTTAGTCATGCACCCATATGGCCAGCCGCTTGGCATAAGCGAAGGCGAGCTAGCGGGCTCCGGCCTTCTGATGGTCGCCAGTGAGCCAGGTGGTCTGATGGGCTCTGATGGGCAAGGTGGGTCAATGGTGGCTTTGAGGTGGCGAGGTGAGGCGGAAGGCGGCGGTGGAAGGTTGTGGAGGCGATGCGGTGGCGCATGAGGTGGCGTGGTGACGACAGTGACGATGGTGGCAGTGACGACCAGGGAATGACATGCGGGCGTGACGGAGGAAGAAGAAAGAAGAGGAAGGCGCCGGAGGCAAAAGGCGCCAACGGAAGGAACACATAATTGCCAGGAAAGGAAAGCGGAAATGTGAAGGAATTTCCGAAAAAGGAAAGAAAACCGAATTCAAACAAAAGGTTTCAAAAACTTTTAAAATTTCAAATTTTTGGGTTATTTCAAATCCTTTGTGCACGCATGAATGTGCTAGATAAAAATAACATCAAAATTATATTTGCTCATTTCAATAAAAAATGTTACTCCCTCTATATTCGATTACTTGACACTGCAGAACTCAAATAATAGTTGTCCAGTGACAGCTATACAAAAACAGAGGTAGTACTTATTAGCACCATTGTTATATTTCCGTGGCTCTGTTCCTGTTCCTGCACGTGGCACGCTATGACCGGTCCTACAAAGCCCTATTGGATCAACGATTACACCTGCATTCCTCTTAGAAAGCAGCTGCACATAACATCAAAACAGCCACAATTGCTAGGAATTGAAAGAAGTTGTGTAACATCCCCCTCTCTCTCGAAAAAAGAAGCGGTGACCAATTTGCCCGCCCGAAAGCAGCACGTTCTGCACTTTTCCTTGCGTATGGAACCAGTATAGAAGTTTATAAAGAAGACGAAAAAGAAAAAAGAAATACGTGGGCCCCACGACGCTTCGCTATTTGCATCGGTGCGTGTGAACGGAGGCAACCGGAGCATGGGGATCGACGAGCACGCCCGGGGGGCAGCGGCGTAATTTCTGTCGCGGAGATGCCGGGCCCACGGGGGGTGTGATGTGAGTCATCTGTCACGGATGGCTTGTCTTACATGCACCACGTAAGCCCGCGCGGGCGCAACCACTCTGGCAGTAGCACATGTGCGCGCGCCCACCTGATCCTCTGCGCCTCCGCCTCCGCCTCCGCCTCCGCCTCCCGCCCGCTTTCCTTGGGTGCGTGTACGGCTGGTGCTACCCAAACCGTCTCTCTCTCTCTCTCGGAATCTGGACTCTGGAGATCAGCATTGAGCAGTGAGCATAGTGTTAGCTAAAAGGCGCTACTTTTTCTAGACTTACATGTACGAATTATACGTAGAAGTTTCTACCACGCTACAATCAAGTTTGATGACGAAAAGTCAGCATCTTTTTGCCCGTGTACAAGAGTGGCTTGCCATACCAATTTTACGCCGTAATGTATATGAGCAATGCCCACTTCATGAAAGACGATTCTCCCAGCGGAAGAAACACTGGCGTGCAAGAAAACGACCAGTACATGTACGAGCGGACCAGGGTTACACCAGCCCTTGAACGAATCGAAATCTCGCATCAAAAAGCGTTTTTTGTTCCGAATTTTGTCACGCCTTGTGCATGTACAATAGTACAGGCAATTACTGTCTATAAACAACACTAAAAATAGTTTATACAATAAATTATGATGATACAACCGGCTACATGATTGTAGACAATCATCCACATCAGCTTAAATCCTACGTGACAGAAACTATAGACAATTGATGTAAACCCATTGTACATGACCTTAGAGCTTAAGGACATATCTAATAGTTAAAGATAATCTTATCTCTAACATATGTTATATCATCTTTAAAGACATCATCTCCAATAGATAGTCTCTAGCACACTCTTCAATATTTATATTTTATAATTTTTCTTAGGAAACAGGTTTACATATCAACTAGAGTAGATTAATGTATCATATCTTGTTTTATGTGTACGACAGTCTCTTCAGGAAAAGATGGCCCGTGCTCTCTCCTTATCCTCTCTTCTACACGTAAGATTTTATTGATATGATATAATTAAAAAACGATAATAAATATACTATTAGAAATACCCAAAGAATATATCTCTCTTTTCGAGTTCACCTCAGAAATTCTGCGAACCCAAGAAGATATGATTCCACGACGGGGGAGGGGAAGGGGACTGGTGGTCTCGAGCGGGCGGGCGGCAACAGTCCCGTGTGGCCTGTGCAGGAAGCAGGCCGGCTGGTGGGCCCCGCCGAATAAAAGGCTTTTTTTCCTCTCCTCTCTTCCCCTCTCCGCAGTGGACCTCCGAAAAAGCAAAGCGAGCCGAGAGAAAGCGTGCGGCGCGGCCGCTCCGTGTATGTATTTATCGCTCCTTTTCTCCGTCGCCCCACTCGAGAAAAAAGCAGCGATTTTCTCTCTGCAAGGTGACTCTCCACATGTGACCACATCCCACACATTCGATTCGCCGTCGCGGTGTTTGCTTTGATATTTCGCCGGTGTTTCTGGTTGTAAAAGCAGGGCCTAATGGTGAAACTTCGTGAATTTACTTTCAGTAACTTTCTGACCGTTTCTTGTTGGAGTCGCGACGGCTGATAAACCTTGGTGCCACACTAGCTGGAATGTTTTCTGTGATCACTCAGTGGTGCAGTAGTGCACTACGACGCCAGCTACTACTGTGAAAATCGTTTTGAAGCGTCAAAAACCTAGGATTGGACGGTGGAAAGAAACTGTACTATGCCTTTACTATACAAAATAAGGGATCCTCTTTACCTGAGGTTCGGACTTGGAAGATAGCTTTACCTGCCCCCGTAGCACTAGTCCTTAGCAGATTCTTTCTAGAATCAATAGATAAAAAAGGGAAAAAGAAGATAAAAGAATAGCATCATTAAAGAGTTGGGTGATTTTTCAGTACAAAAGGTATTATTTTTATGGTGCATAGATTTGAATAAATCATGGTCCAGTGAGGTGATCGGGTTTACTTATCCGTTCAACAGATGCTAGCAAGACATTCCCTCCGGCCCTTTGCACCCAAGACTTGCTTCGAAAAAAGAAGAAAAACGAGAGCAAGAGAAAAGTATCGATCTATATAACAAATTGCTCTAAGTATACTTCTTTCAAAAAGCAAATTGCTCTATATATGTTTATTGACTACAAGTCAACACAAAAGTATGAAAGTTCTCTTGGCTTTGATGACAATTTTCTCTTCAAACGCAAGATTGTTTAGTTTGTTTTTCAAGGATTGTGATATTGTAATGCGATAGAGAATATAACGTCGGAAACAGATTGGCTACACCGCAAGTTCGTGGTTCATCCTTGACACGGGCTAACCATCATTTCACATTAGCATCTAAGTTCAAAGAGCCAATGACAATACCGGTGTGCAATGTCACCTGCTATCAACATGACTACCTTGAATCCATCCTGTTAGAGTATATTGACATAACTTTATATTTGGTAGTTTAGAATTTGTAATCTCGTAATACCTACATTATCTCAAGGAGAGGCTTCTTGCTATCTAAGCCTTGTACTCTATATAAACCGCCATCGAGTCTCAATACAATCATCCATTGCAACCTATTTATCTCCCTACATAGTATTAGAGCGGTGTCGCTCCTAAGCCGCCGCCTCCATAGCTTCTGCTGCGCCGCCCCTGGGAGATGATCTCGTCTCCATGATCTCTCCCAGGGGTTGCGTAACCCATAGTTTAAGTCATGTCGCCGATCATCCGATCGGCTACCAATTAGAGTTTTTCCTGGTCATCTTCAGATCGGGTTTTCTCTAAAAAAAAAATCCGATCATAGATCGGTTTGAGTCGCCCTGCCAAACCGTCGATGTTCCTCAGCTCCGGACTTCACCGCATCGGCTTCGACCTCTCTAGCACCTCCTCTCCTCCGATGACATCGTGGCAGGACGCGGCGCGCTCATCAACGCGGCCCTCCCTCCATGGCATTCCGAGCTCCCCGTCTACCGTCATCATCACGCCGGATCATCATCGTCGCCCCGTCGTCTGCGAGTACAAGCTGTTGCACCACCGGGAGCCCGCACTTGTGGTCATGCCATCGACATACATGGGCTGCCGCTGCATCGCCCCTTCAGGCTGCAGTGTCGCTGCCCGTGGTCACCATTGCCATCGTCAACGCCACCGTCTTCATCAACACTAATCGGTCCTCCTTCTCCTTGCCGCTCCCGATCCGGCCTCCTTCTGTCGGATCCGGCCGCCCGGATCGTCCTCTCGCCGGATCCGACCTCCTCCTCGGATCTAGAGCCTCTTCCCCGGATCCGTCTCCCAGACCGCTCCGGACTCCACTGCATGCCATGGTTGCCTCCAAATTTTGCCCTTCTCTCTCTGTCTTGCCGGCTCCGGATCCGGCCTCCTCCATGGCTGGATCGGCGGTGCCTCGCCCAGATCCAGCCTCCTCCTCGCCGGATCCAGCCGCCCCCTGCTTCATCTTCGTCCACGGCCGGACAACGTCGGCGACCTCTTCACTAACCTCGGCAACGCCCTCCTCTACATCAACTCCACTACCCCGACCACATCAACGACCTCGACACCAGCTACCTCGATATGGCTCCCTCCTCCACAGCTACGACCGTGGTCACCTCGCCCTCGGCTACCTTAGCAACAAATGGCTATCATTATCTTTAGCAAACTCATCGGTTCCCTCTACAGTCACCGCGTCCACGACGCCACAGCAATCCCGACGCTCCCACTGCGATTGTGGGGGGATGTCGGTCCGATGGTTCCTCACCTTCGGCTTCCTCTCCAGTCTGATCGTCCGCGACGCTCCTGCTGTCCGCGATGCTACCGCTACGACTGCGGGGGAATGTTAGAGTATATTGGCATATCTCTATATTTGGTAGTTTATGATTTATAATCTCGTGATACCTGCCTTATCTCTAGAAAATACTTCTTGCCATCTAAGCTTTATACTCTATATAAACCGCCCTCCAAGTCTCAATACAATCATACATTGCAGTCTATTCAGCGTCCTACACATCCAAAATGAAGAAAGGGAAAGAGCTCGCGTATTAGGCTACAAATCGGTTGTTGTCTTTGACAAATGACACGTCGGCAACCAGCTAGGTGCATGCATCCATCAGCGATGTACACTCGAGTGCGCTTTTCAAAGACGCAAAGGGGCGAGTAGCTATCGACGGGTGTGCTTTGCGTTTTGGATTGTGTGTGTTAGTCTATCCTCCTTATCAGCGCTAACGTAGGCTGATTAGTGTCCTAAAAAAAGGCCAAGTGACAGCGCGGCGAGTGAAAGGAACTACGCTGCTACACGTACGAACGAAACGCGTACGAGCTCTCTCTGGTGATCGAGTCGCTAGCTGATTGGTATGCCGTGCCGACGGAAGCGGTCCTCGGGTGGCCACTCATCAGCAGCTCACGGAGGAGGCTCACATACACCCACTTCGTGCGTGTTCCTCCGAACGCGTAGCATTTCGGGCGAATAGAAATCTCTTAGCCACGTCCAATTGTTTGTGCCTCTTCATCTGGATGGAAAAGGCCATGGAGAGGGGGAGGCCGGGAAAGTGAGAGAAGCAATGGACGGAGAAGGTCAACCAATAGCAGTGCAGGCATGATCCATTCAAATCAAGCAAAGCCTTGCACTCGCACTGGATGTGCCTCTCACTGTTTGTGTGTGTGCCTTGCACCTTTGTTTGAGCATTTTCTACAGTGCCGGCCACTAGGAAGCCCTAGTGGTAGTGGGCACTATGGCAAGGTAAGCAAGGACAAAGCACCTCCATTGACCCAGCTTGGCTTGCCGGCCGCCCCCCCTCTTTCGAAATATTTGCTTATATGTGAGCTATCACTGGCTAAATATCACTTAGGTCTTATTTGATTGGACCAAAATCTCTACTCATCTATATGAATAAGCCAAGATTTTAGTTCGAATTCCCGGCCTATCCACGTAGATCCTGGCCGGGAACGTGCTTCACAAACAAGCTCTAAGTAAGTAACCTCCTTTAATTTGGGAGATGAGAACAGTGTGAATGATTAAATAAAATAAGAATGGGTTTGCATGTATCTACTCCAGCTTTGTGATGAGGAAGTTTCAACCGAATAATTAAGAATATATATATAACATGGTTAGTTCGATCGATAGATGCACATGCATGAGGCCGACAAGGAATCCAGACTGGAGCAGCTAGACATTTTTCCTGACACCAATCAATACATGATGCTTATGTATATCTACGCTACGCGTCTACGTATACACACATGGATACTAGACAGTGCTTACTATCTTTTCTCTCTCTGTTTTTAACAAATCCTTTTCATTTGCTGTTCACAGTCGACAGGATGCTCGGCAAAGTTGTAGTGCATCGACCATGATATAATAAGTCGTTGCATTAGACTCGCTTTTATCCATTTGCTGATTTCGTGTCCATTTAAGGAAAACCCACGAAAAACCTCCATAATCCGAGACAAAATCGAGCAAAACAGAGTGGGCGATCGTGCCTTCGCACCGTCCATTTCCGATGAAAAAACTTGAGAAAGTGAGAGCAAAAAGCCTGAGCCAGCCGGCCGAGTGCACGACGCACTAACGGGAAAAACTGACGAGTCTCTGTTGAGGTGAAGAGCACCCAGCGCTGTCATGCCACTGCTGATCCTACCAGCGAGGTTCAGCAACAAAGGCAAACGATTACGAGAAAGCACAGTGACCACACGCGCGGTTAGTGCCATAAATCGTAGTGCAATGTATGGTGCAATCGAACATGAAGCGTTTCTGTGGAGCAATCAACTAGTGATTGCTAGGTTGGCATCAATCACCACCAACTGCCCCCCTAGGTTTTTGAACGTAGGATTATAATCGAGCCACATTGGATGGGAGGATTCTATTCCACTCGCCCTGCTTCTTGCCTTCTTCTCTTGTACAATTCTTGGCTTCTATCTACAGCTCTTCATCCATGTGTTCTCGCTTGATATGTTATAGGATAAGTGTGAACTGATCACGTCTAACTTAAATCTGCCTGATTTGACTCCAAAGCAGACGCCCAGCTGAAAGCTGAAGGGGTATCTTATTATTTACTTTGCTGACAGTGAAGTCCAGATTAAGGAAATTAAAGAAGCAACAGAAGCACAAACTTATCCTTGATCCTCCTGTTTGTTTAAAGAAGGGATTGAATTTTTTTTTTTTTTGCTTAGCTGTGAAGCAACAGTGACGGCTTTTGCATCAAAGGGAACGGGGAGAGAGAGAGGAGTGCAATTGTGCATGGTGGTGAATCTCCTGAGTGGAGAGTCAAGGTGAACTCTGAGCTCAAAAGGAGGGATGGAATGGTGATGGCCTTGATGGGACGTGCCAAAGCTAAAAGCAAAGCGTATAAATACTCATAGGGATAAAAGTGGGCATGTGAGGCACATAGGCATAGTGCTCCTTGCCTCCTCCTACTATGTTGTTTTTTCTTTGTTGTTAATTTTAGGTATTGTTTAAAATTGATATAACTAAAGTAGGGGTGAGAAAGTGGTGGAAAAGTACCCCTGATTAAGGTATGTAATTGATATGGCTCCTAGGATGACTGGACATTGACCTAGCTTGTATTAAGTAGGAGGATTAATCTAATCTAATGTGACCAAGGAAAGAAAGGTCAGATGTTTTTGGCAAGGGGTATCACACTCCACATTCTGTGTCCAGTTCAGGCAAAGTAGAAACCTGTTGTCTAGATTCTGGATTCTAGAGAGAAGAAAAATGGAAGAGGAACAACTGAATAAAAAAGTGTCGGTAGAAAAGGTCATGTGAGGAGTGCTACTTGGCGTGGATTTTCTAGGTCCATGAATAAGAATGTAACAAGATTGTTGAGTAATTTTTCTCTGTTCAGAAAAGGCTGTTGAGCAATGTACTCTATTTATCGTTTCTTATACTACCCTTCATCAATTATAGTAATTTTTTAAGTGAAGATTGTCGTGCAATCTCCAAAGAAGAAGTAGCAGTAGTTGGTCTCAAAAGAAGAAGAGGCAAGGCTGTCTTACAGATGATGGCCCAATCAGTATTCTAAATTTCCAATGGAATGTAAGCCGACATCGTCACACCAATTGTGATAAATAATGTTCAAATTCCCATTTTACTATTTTGCTGTGCAGAATAGTAGTAGTGAGTCTCAAAAGAAGAAGTAGTAGTGGTGGTGGTGGTGGGTCTCAAAAGAAGAAGAAGAATAAGAGGCAAGGTTGTCTTACAGATGATGGCCCAATCAGTATTCTAAATTTCTAATGGGATGTAAGCCGACATTGTCACACCCATTTTTGCTGTGCAGATATTCGTTTGGGCTAAGCTGTTGATTCGACGCATCGAGTCATCTGAGCTTATGGGCTGGGCCTTACGATCCAATACTAAGCAAGATACCAACTGTGTGGGCACAGTACAAGGGCTCAGGATGTCCAGAAACCTACCACCTACTCGATGGCCCAATATCACAGCCCTTCTTCCAAATTTACCTGCGATTTATCGCATCAATTTATGGGCACCAATCACGAGACGACCGGGTGGCCGATAGATATCATAGTTCACCGCCTCGCGGCCACACACAGTCACAGACGAATAAAAAATGAAATGAAGACGAAAAGCCATAGACATTACCGTTCTGGTGGGTAGACTGTACGGCGAGCCGGAGCCATGGCCCCCATGTCGGTGTCGGCGGTCCTGGCGCCGGCGGCGGTGGCGACCACCAAGAGCTCCCCGCGCCGCACGCCAGCTAACGCTGCACCCCTGGCGGCCGCCGCGTCGACAGCGTTGCTGGCTACGACGCCAGCCGCGCACGCCGTGGCGTTCTCCAAGGACGAATCGCCGGCTCGGCAAGAACTCCAAAGCACCGACCGTGAGACATGCGGCGTGTCGTGTCCGGACACCGTGTCGGACACGGACACGGCTCCGACACGGCGCCGACACGTATCCCTGCGTGTCGGAAATTCCAATCGCGAAAAAAGAAAATCAAAATCCGATCGTATCGGACACGGCGAAAAACGTATCGGACACTTGGGCGGCTCAATTCGCCCAAAATGCACAATCCAGCCCAAAGTTGGTTAACCTAACCCTACCTCCCTTGTCTTGGCCGCTCTTTGCGCTTGCCTTACCCCGACCCGAAGCTCGGGACGGCCGACGCAGATCTCCTCCAAGTCTTGCCGACGCCGCGGCCATGATCGATCGGCAACCACCGCTTCCTCCTCCAGTCTGCCGCCGCCGCCGCCGCCTCCTTCCTCGATCAGTTGCCGCCATGGCTCGCCGCTTCCTCACTCCAAAGGTCTGCATGCCGACTTCTTCCTCAGTGAGACAATACCGCCGCATTCGCGTCGCCACTCGCCAGATCCGGCGGATCGGCGCCCACCGAACCGCCGCTTCCTCCTCCAGTCTGCCGCCGCCACGACTTCTTCCCCGTGAGCTTCTCTGCGCTTCCTCCTCGTGGTTCTCTGTCATCTGTCTTCATGCCCGGGGCCGCGGTGGTTCTCCGTGGGCCATGGCTTCCCTTCCTTTTTCCTGTCTTTGCTTGCCGCGGTGGAGGTGGTTCACTTGGTAATCTCCACGGCCGCCGCTGCCGCGAAGCGCCGCGCTCTCTCTGTCGCTCGTGAGCTCGTCTCGTCGGACCTCTGGCTAGCCTCTCGTCACGGCCACTTTGGAGGGACAGATTGTAGTTATAGTTAACTAGTTATAGACTTATAGAACAGAACATCGATGTTATGTAATGTGTAAATGTGTAAATGTGTAATCAATTAATCATGTAATGTTATGTTCTTTGGTGCAGATTAAGGAATTAGGACTTAGAAGATGGAACCGGGTGGTTCAAATTCAAGTGCCGAGAAGAAATGTGAAGACTCCATTGTGGAATCATGTCGAGTTGCTAGAGAGGACTGGTGGAGGGGGAGGAAATGTGAGATTCAAATGCAAGTATTGTAAACTTGTGTATAGTGGGAGCTACTCTAGAGTGAAAGCACATTTGCTCAAAATATCTAATAGTGGAATCAAAATGTGCCCAAAGGTAACCGTACCTATCCTTACTCAACTTAGAAGTGAAGTTGCAAAGGTGAAGAAGAGTTAGCAAAAACAAAGCCAAAGCATGTTCCCTTGCCAACGCACGTCACTAGTACTACAGATAGTGTTAGTGTTGCTTCATCTAGCATGGGTTCTAAGCGGAGGGGAACTTCAGGCTCAGCTTTGGAGAAAGCTTTCAACAATGAAACTCGCCAACAACTTGATGCTACGATTGCAAGGATGTTTTATTCTTCAGGTTTGTAATCAACTTGAATCAAAACATTACTTGTATTTATCAAATTGACAAGCTTTCAACTAATTTAGGGCTATGTTTTTTGTTTACAGGATTGTCTTTCAATGTAGCAAGAAATCCACATTATCAAAGTTCATATACCTTCCATGGCGGACCCAAACATTTCGGTTATGTTCCTCCTGGATACAACAAGCTGAGGACCACTCTTCTTCAACAAGAAAGGGCTCATATTGAGTCCTTATTAGAACGGACAAAGAGCACATGGTCTGAAAAGGGAGTGACCATTTGTTCAGATGGGTGGTCGGATGCACAGAGGCGACCACTCATAAACTTTATTCTTGTTTACGAGAGTGCTCGATGTTCTTATGAGCTATCAATGCCGAAGGCGAGGTGAAGACAAAGGAGTACATTGCGAGAAGTTGATTGCTGTTATTGAAGAAGTGGGTTCAAGAAATGTGGTCCAAGTCGTCACCGACAATCTTGCAAATTGCAAAGGTGCGGGTTTGATTATTCAAATAGATACAATCACATTTTCGACACCTGTGTTGTTCATACTCTTAATCTTGCTCTGAAAAGTATTTGTCTTTGCTAAAATGCCAAGAACTCGATGATGAAGTCCTTATCTTTGATGAGTGCCATTGGATAACCGAAATTGCTCGGGATGCTAATATGATCAAGAATTTCATAATGAACCATGGCATGAGGCTTTCAATGTTTAATGAGTTTAGCAATCTGAAGATGCTTGCCATTGCTGAAACAAGATTTGCCTCGGTTGTGGTCATGTTGAAGCGTTTTTGTATGGTCAAGAGGGCACTTCAAAGAATGGTAATTAGTGAACCATGGGAGGCTTACAAAGATGACAATGTAGGGATGGCACAATTTGTTAGAGACAAAGTTCTCAATGAAGTGTGGTGGGGCAAAATGAACTACATTATTGAATTCACTGAGCCTATATATGAAATGCTGCGTGTGGCGGACACTGACACACCATGTCTTCATCTTATTTATGAGATGTGGGACACAATGATAGAGAATGTAAAGAAATATATAAGTGGGAAGGAAAGCAAGATAATGAGGAGTCCACCTTTTACTCGGTTGTTCATAGCATATTGGTTGATCGGTGGGCAAAAGGCAACACTCCACTTCATTGCTTGGCGCATTCACTTAATCCAAGGTGATATATAAATCTAACTGTAATTGGCTAATTGCTATTTGCTAATATTTAGTTCTTGCAAGTTGCAAAAGTTTTAATCCATTCGTTTTCTTTCGGTAGATATTATAGTGAGAAGTGGATCAATGAAGGTGTTGGCCGTGTACCTCCCCACAAGGATCTTGAGATTTCACAAATGAGAATGAAGTGTTTTAAGAAGTTTTTCCCTATAATTGACCAGCTCAGACAAGTTAAAGAGGAATATGCTAGATTTTCCACTTCTTCTGCAGAATTTAATGACTTTGATTCCATTTATGATAGAGGGATCCTTGATCCAATGAATTGGTGGGCAAATCATGGACAATCTATTCCTATGTTGCAAAGTTTGGCTCTTAAAATAGTTAACCAACCGGCATCATCTTCTTGCTGCGAAAGGAATTGGAGCACATATAACTTCATCCACAGCATGCATAGAAACAAGCTAACTCCTGAGCGTGCTGAAGATTTGGTATTTGTGCACAATAATTTGAGACTTTTGTCAAGGAGAACGCCATCTTACAAAACTGGGGCAACAAGGATGTGGGATGTGGGGGGAGATGGCTTTGAATCTCTTAGTGGTGTCGGCATTCTAGAAGTTGCTAATCTCTCTCTTGAAGAACCAGAGTTGGAGAGCGTGTCTTTTGAAGATGGGTCTGTTGTGAACCCAAATGAGGATGAACAAGAGGAAGTCTAGGAGTCTCATGCTATCTTTCAATAAGCTTTTAATTTCAGTTTGTTATGTAACTTAAGTTGAACCACGCCTCTGTTGGCTAGTGGCTACTTTTTGTTGGATTGTTGGTCACTTGGTTCTCTGTCTTTAAGTTTCTATGTTTGAACTTGGCTACTTTTTGTTGATTGTTATCATTTGTCAATTATTTAATGGTTGTTATAATGTTAGATTGTTAGGTACTTAGGTGTTTGCTCTTGCATTGTATTTGTTACATTGCTTACTTGCATTTACTAATTACTAATCAAGTTTTTTCTATTCACGAGTTAATATAAAGTTATACTTTATGATTTATGAAGAACTGAAAAGACCAGAGTCGAGGATCATCTTTGAGGTACATATTCCTAACATTGTACACTTTCTGTTTGATAAACACGTAGAAAAGCATTCAATAATACATATACTGATATACATATTATTATTATTATATATACAGCCGTGTCCCTGTGTCGCCATTTTTTAGAAAATGGCGTATCCCGTATCCGATACGTGTCGTGTCCGACACGCGTGTCCGTGTCCGTGCATCCTAGGTCAGCAAGGTATGCGAACGTCCATGCATTGGCCGCCCTTGTTGAATAACTCTGAATTCTTTCGCTGCATTGTGCCCTGACCCTTGAGTGCTCGATTCTTCTGCTGCGTAGGTGGTGGATACGGTGGACACGGTCGTCGGCGTCGGCGGCAAGGTCGCCGAGCAATCCGTGGGCGTGCTCAAAGCGCTGGTCGAGGCCGTGAAGCCGGCGCTTCCGCTTCTGCAGAGCGCCGGAGAGCAGGTCCTGAAGCTCGCCTCGCCGGTCGTCTCCGACACCTCCAAGCAAGCCACGGAGGTTCTCCAGGGCGCCGGCGTCGACCCCGCCCCCGTCCTGTCGGCTGCTAAGGTACGCTCAATGTCTCAAGCAGCTTCTTGATCAGCGAATGCTTAGTCTTGATTTGATGACGCTGCTCTGTTCAGTAGACCGTCGCAGATGGGGCGCAGCAGAGCACAAAAGTCATCGACGCCGCCAAGCCCATCGCCTCGGCGACCGTGGAGACCATCGTGTCGTTGGGGCCCGCGGACTACGTCGTGTCCGCCGGAGCGGCGTTTCTTGCATACCTGCTCCTGCCGCCGGTCTGGTCCCTGGTTTCCTTCAGCCTCCGCGGTTACAAAGGTATTACCAGTGCAGCATTTGCGCCCCTTGCTTTCATCAATGATGGACTCGTTGTTTTGCATTGCTCACTCACCGTGTTGCTGCATTGCATTGAGTGATTAAGGCGACCTGAGCGCTGCTGAAGCTCTCGACAAGGTCACGTCTCAAGATTACCTTCTAATTGATGTGAGAAGCGAGAAGGACAAGGGCAAAGCCGGCGTGCCACAGCTCCCCTCAAGCGCAAAGAACAAGCTCATCTATGTGCCGTATGCATTCTTTTCTTTCCTCAGTCATAAACTCACCTAGAATCTAGCTATCGTTTCTTCATAGTAAACAGTTTGTACCCTGTACTCTCAGGCTGGAAGACCTTCCTGACAAGATAAAGGGCATGGTGCGCAACGCGAAGCAAGCCGAGGCGGAGATCGCCGCTCTGAAGATTTCCTACCTCAAGAGGATCGGCAAGGGCTCCAACGTCGTCGTCATGGACTCGTCGGTGCACCGTACCATCGTTTTGCATTTGCTTCTGATGATGAAGGCAAATGACCTTTCTGACCTATACATGTCTGCTTGGGACCTGCAGGTACTGTCAACTCGAAGATTGTGGCGAGGACACTCAACAGCATAGGGTTCAAGAACTGCTGGGTCATGGCCGGCGGCTTCTCCGGCCGGAAAGGGTGGGCGCAGAGCCGCCTCGGGACAGATTCTTCCAACCTGTCGGTTGTCGAAGTTGTCACGCCGTCGCCGGTAATTCCTTCAGCTGCCGATCGGTTAGTGACGACTTCGTCGACTACGACCTCCTCCCGGACGCCTCCTCGCAAGCTTCTTCCCGGCAGCGTGGGCGGCTGAAAGAAGCTGAAATCACTGTAAATCCCATATTCATTTCATTTCCAGTTGCAACTCTTGTTCCTCAATCTTAGTATCTCGAATTCAATCTTGTATGGGCTTATATATATAACAAGATGAAATAAAGAGGTTGTGTCTGAAAAGTGGGAGTGTAGCTGATGAGGATTAAAATCTCTATGTATTACTCTAATACATAATAAAAGTCCACATGCCTTCGTGGTCATAGCCCTAAGGCTAATGACCACTGTGGTCGTAAGGATTCTAGAGGTTACGTAATAAATATCCTGGTCGGATGAGGTCTTGTACCCAGTCTCCGACCAGATGACTGATCGTAGAAACCATGAACTGGCATTCGGATCTAATTCCAAGTATATTCCTAACCGTGTGATAAATGGAACACATGTTATATTTGTTCCATACCACGCAACGTTTCATGGTTCTAAGACACTGACAACAACCACCCTACAGTTGAGTGTCTCACAGACAGACAACCGCCGAGCAGTTGGTACTTTATCAACCGCTGCTTCGCTTCGACCAGTCACGGCACTTCCAACAGACGGCTCTTTAAGGAATAACTGCCACCTCTTGACAGTAATTTAAAGATGAAGTACGGAGGAACGAAGGCATCAGATTGAAGCACGACTATCGAGCATTAGATTCATGTTTCAAGTCTGATTTTGCAATATAGCAAGCATTACGCTCAGTGTAATTAGGATTAGTCCACTGCCACGTCGACGGCACCCCCTGTAATAGCCAGTTCATAGCAATAAAAGAGCAATCTCATTCTCTCCCAAGAACTCTTTGCCATTTTCCTTTATTTATTTTCGTAAGATCGACGACTCGATCGTCGACAGCTGGCGTCGTCCGTGGGAAAGAAGGCGTTGAGTTCTTGAAGATTACTTCACTCAAGCATTCCTCATCCACTTCCTTTGCTCCATCATCGCTCATTCGAACATGACATGGACTTGGGATGAGGAAAACTGGTTCGACATGGCGAACTACTTCAACCTCGACATAGACGCATGCATCCGCGCCATGGAAGAAAACGGGATGCCATCATCCTCCTCCTCCTCTGCCAGCTCGCCAGTCGTAGAGATTGACGAAATCGACTAGATAGATGAGAATACACCGCCACTAACAATGGCGCTCTCAGAGGAACCTTTCGTTCCAACCAGTTCGGAACATTCGAACGCCTCTGCAAGCTCGGTTGATCTGACCGCCAAAAGCGGCAATGAAAGCCCAGCGTTGCAATCAGGGAGTCCATGTACTCTCGATATTGTCATGGGCGACTAGTATTTGCTAACGGCTCCTACGTATTCCCAGGGCCAAGCGGCATCTGGTAAGAGTATCGATGAAGCTATCACCGATCGTAGGCCAAGTGGGCATGGTGAAACTCAGCATACGATCAACAGTCTGCCGAATCAGGCTGAGTCCACCACAAATCCCATCAGAGGCGGTAATCTCCGATCGCTCCCCGTCGTGGAGGCTCCTTGCGGAAGCACTGAAAAGCTCTCCCTTAGCTATGACGGGAGTTCATCGAAAGATCACTGTTGGCGCCACGAAGTTAACACAATTAGATATACCAATCCGTATGCCATGCACGATCCTCCATGAGTTAACTCGCCACCACTTGCTGATGGAGATGGTACGAGCACTCAAGCACCAACTACCGGAGGCAACCGAGCTGATGGACGTGCATCAGTTAATTTACCTATTCCTACCCCATCGCGAATAAGGAATCAGGCAGGGCCAACCGGAGGATTGAGGGAAAACACGACTCATCGGACGCCCGCTGCATGCTGAAATCTGCCACGACCTTCGGTAATGATACAAAACCTGCAACGAGTCTGGGATATCTTGAATAATCCAGACCCTGCTTTAGTAGGAACTCCAAGTTATATTCAGCTTGCAGGTCAGGTGTTGGAGATCCTCGAACAAACCATTCAGCGTACAGAAATGTACCGGAGTAGAGGAATTCGCAGAGTCACACGATGACCACGTCTCAGCGCTCCTCTCTCATTAGGGGACAACATGGTCGAGCAGAGGATCGATCAACACTAAGACCCTCTCGTAGGTTCCGACTAGGAAATCACGAGGGGAGACGGCTCTTCACAGCAACCACTCCTTCTCGTCAAGAGGAATGACCACTTGATTCAGGCGATCTCAGGCATCATCTGAACCAAGCAGGTGGTCAAAGACGTTATCATAACGTCCACGACTAGGTTGGGACACCGGATCCTAGATATGAAAATTTGAGGAACTGATCCCTGACTGACTATAATCTGGCTCCTTTTCAGGGAAGGCGCTACGACTCCATTACGAGCTGTCGAGCATTTTGGCGTGTCTCCAAGTCGTTTGTTGGCGGACGAGTTCGACCGACCAACATAGAAGTTCAATGGGACTCGGAACCCGTTAGAATTTCTTCAAATTTATTTTACCATCATCAAGGCCATTGGTGATAACGATAACATAATGGCAAATTATTTATCTATGGTCCTTGAAGGGTTTGCTCGGTCGTGCTTTCTTAACTTACCGGTCGGATCTATCTATAATTGGAAGCCGCTTTGCGATACTCTGATCGCCAACTTTCATGGGATGTACGACCGCCCCAGAAAGGAGGATGATCTTCATCGGATGAAGCAGAAAACCAATTAAACTCTTCGATAGTATATCAAGAGATTCAGTCAGGTTCGAAATTCCATCCCAGAGATTGCGGAATCTTCTATCATCCAGGCTTTTAAAATAGGGCTGAGGAATCGCTGGTTTACGGATGATATTACAATAAATCCTCCACGAACAACCGCCGAACATTTCGACAAGGCAGACAAGTACGCGGCCTGCTAGTGAAGCTATCGAATGGTATGAAGCTATCGATCGGAAAGATAAAGATCCCCAGTCGGGTCCGGAGACACAGGAAAAGAAAAGTAAGAAGCCTATCAAGAACAAGAAGAATTGCAAGCCCGATAACAAGGAAGTCATTGTGATTCCAGAGAAGTTTACCAAGAGTAAAAAAGATTTTATTAGTCGGAATAAAGCTAAGGCTCCGATCAGTGACTTTAAGAAACCTAAGAAGTGGTGTCCACTTCACAAGGTAGCAGGGCATGATCTGCCTACCTATCGGGCTTGACAACATAAAATGGAGGATTATTACTCTGGTAAAGGACCCTTCCCCTCCATAACAGAGCTCGGAAACCAAGCTCCAAGAAGAACAAAGATAGCGACAAAGAGATGGACTACCAGGAGCCGTAGCATACGGTGGATATGATCTTCGAAGGATCCTCCTCATATGATTTGAGATGTTATCTGAAGACCGTGGAGCGGGAGTTCAACCTTGCAGAGTCTCCGATCACCGTCAAGCCATCCAGGTAGTCGAAAATTGTAATCTTCTTCAGCAAAGAAGACCACCCCATCCCGTCGACTAGACCAGGTAGGTTTTCTATTGTAGTTGAACCTACTATTAACAATTGTGAAGTTAATTGGGTCTTAATAGATGGAGATAGTTCTTTAAATATTTTATTTGCGAGAGCATTGGAAGAGATGCAGATCCCCAGGTCAAAGGTAAAACCCGTTAAATATGCCTTCCACGGCATTGTTCCTGGTAATACCACTAAACCGATAGGACAGCTGTCCCTACCGGTTATGTTCGGAAGACCCGACAACTTCCGAACAGAAAAAATTCCATTTGATGAGGTGGATTTCGAAACCGCATACAATGGAATCCTCGGTCGTCCGGCTTTAGCAAAATTCCTGATAGCCACGCACTACGGTTATGAGAGTTTAAAGATGCCAGGACCGAAAGGTATCATCACGGTTCGAGGAGATCGAAAAATGGCTTATGCATGTGATCGGAAGTCCTTAGAACTAGTCGATGAGCTTCCGACCAGGGAAACTAATCCGCCTACCATGCAAGTCAAGTACTCGAGGCCAAAAATGGTGCCAAAGCCTTCCGACCAGACCAAGGAGATACCACTCTGCAAAGGCGCTCCTCTAGAAAGTGTCAACCCTTCGTCTGCGTCAAGAAACGCTGATGCTCTACCCAAAAGGTACTGGTTGAGGCAGGACTCGACCTCAAATAGGAAGAGTCGCTCGTCTCCTTCCTTCGAGCAAATCAGAATGTATTCGCTTGGCAGGCGTCCGACATGCCTAGAGTCCCCAGGGAGGTGATCGAGCACATGCTAGCTCTCCAGCCTGACAAAAATCGGTCAAGCAGAAGCTAAGACGTTTTGCACCTTGACGAGGATCTAATAATTTTCATTTAATTATTTATCTATAATTCTTATTATGGATAATCATACCATCATATGGTTCTTGAGTATACCCCTTAACGTTCGTAAGGGAGGAGCTGGAGGTAGTAAGTTCTTCTACAACCACCCCATAGTTGTAAGTCCTTTTACGACTACCTCATGGTCGTAAGTTCTTCTACGACCATTCTCTAGTCGTAAGCTCTTCAACGACTATCCCCTGATCGTAAGTCCTCCTACGATCAGTCTATGGTTGTAAGCTTTACTACAACCACCACTTGGTCGTAAGGTCTTCTACGACCAGTCCCTAGTCGATGGGGCTTACAGACATGTAGGCCTGGTCGATCAGGAAATCTTCTGCACCATATTGAAAGATGTGTGTAGTTAATTACGATGTTATTCTCTGGAATAACTGCACGTTTGACCCTCTGTCCTGATGATAACTGCCTGGCGACGTGGGAACATTACAACTCCAGTAATAATCTCAAGTAACTGCTCCAACATTTGAAGCGTTGAGGCGACCTTTGGACTAGAGAAACAGACGCCCACTTCAAGTACAATATAAAAGAAAAGATCATCAGGAGAGAAGGGAAAAGAGGGGCAATTAGGAGCACAAGACATTACATTTGAGTCTTTCTCTTGTTCTGTAACCAGCATACTCAATATATCTACACAGGAGTAGGGTTGTTATTCTCTCGGGAGAAGGTCTGAACCTGTATAAAAATTCCTGTGTCATTCTCTCTGCGTGATTTGAGTCTTGGATACCCCCCGAATCAAATAATCATTACGTAAAATCGGTCCTAAAACACCGACAGTTGGTGCCGACTGTGGGGATCTTCTAGTCATCAGGTTTCTTTCGTTTTCTCCCAACTCTAATGCTTCCATGGCAGGAGAGTGGAACGAGGTGATCTGGTTCGACTTGGCCGATTACGTAGATATGGACATGGATGCTGGCTTCAACTACAAGTTGAGTATTACATCATCCGACGGTGATGTCGCCTCCAGAGATTATTCTCCAGGAGATCATACCACCGATGGAGTTGAGGAGGGTTCCTTATCCCCCATAATGTTACGTCTAAATGAGGAACCAGCTTCCTCAGAGGGCAAGGGTCGATCCGACCACAATCAGGGCTATCCCAAGGTAGGCCCGGAGCACGGCGAGGGTTCCCCCTCCAAGTATTCAAATCCATCTAAGACAGTTCGACCTGGCACAACAAGTCTTGGAAGTCATCATTCTGGAGCTTCATCAGCATCTGATGGTCATCTCTCTCCGGTTAGCCCCACCGAGGATGGGAACGATCACGCTTTTCCTATGAGTTTGGCCATCCCATCGCAGGGCTTACCTACGGATGGAGACAGTTATAACCTGGAATTCCCCTTCCTGGAGGGGCTTGCTTTAAGTCGCTAGACGGTGTCTTTCGACTATTCCTCAGGTGAGGAGGCCTTAAGCGCAAGTGGAGATCATCAACGGGAGATATTCGTCCTTCCCTTAGATAATGATCACTCTCCTAGAGACAGGACTGAGGACGCTCCCCAATGATCACACACTACGATCCCTCGTGACAATGACGAGGACACCTCCGGTGATGAACATGGTCAATACTTTGATGAGCGTGCGGGAAATCCTCAAAATAATCATACTTCATTGAGGCAAGCTCAAGGATCAGATATGGATGATCCAGAGACAACCCGATAGAAAAGAATTGCAGCTCAAAGAAATCTGCCTGGACGCGTTCAATATCGGTCAGAAGAAGCTCAGGAACTCCAACACATCAACGACCTGCTTAAGAACCCATCTCGGGAACTTGCCCGAGTGTCCGGCTACGACCTCTTCGCCGAAGAGATCGCACGAAGGCTTCGAAGCAGGATGACCAAACTCGAGCACCCCCTCCAACATCATTCTAGAAGTCATAGCGGTACGACTCCATCAGCTACTAGTCGTTTGAACAACTCACCACATGGAGATCGGTGCGACAACAGGTCACGACGCTCTCCTAATCTTCACTCCAGTCGAAGAAAAGTTCCTTGAATGCCTGATGATCAACAAGCTAACAGGAGAATTGATTGTTCACCACTTCAACCCAGAAATCTACAACAGCAGATGGAATACGAGGAGTATTTCCCTCGTAAGGTTGAGACCTAACACAGGCCGAGTCCACCTACGACCAGGTATCGTCGTGTACGATCATTTGGTGATGTCAACCCTTCTTTTCCGCAAAGAAGGCGTCAAGAAGTCATTACCGGGTGTCGGGCTTTCTCACCCGACTTCCGAGCAGTACGCTGGTCGCCTCGGTTTCGACCAGTGAACATGGAGAAGTTTGATGGATCTCAAAAACCAATTGAATTCCTCCAGATCTACACAACCACTGTCCGAGCAGCAGCAGTAGGAGGATTGCATGTAATGGTGAATTAACTTTTTACTGTGCTCGAGGGATCTTCTCGATCGTGGTTGTTAAATTAACCACTCAAGTCGATCTATTCATGGCAGCACCTTTGCGACTTGCTACTGGCCAATTTCCAGAGCACCTACCATTGCCTTGGGAAGGAGGATGTTGGGGTACGGGTAGGCTACGATAGCAACAAATCAAAATTTGTACCACGTAAACCAGGAAGCCAAGCAAGTAGATGATCACATATTGTTACCACCAGACACGCAGAGCAGCGGAAGAAGAGTTGGAGCAGCCTGGTCCAACGTAGGACGCGTCAATGCAGTGGTCATAGTCGATCGTCCAGCGTCCTCGCGAATTGATCATCTCCTCCAGCAAACTCTGTAGTTCATTATGAAGATCACAGATCGTCCTTAAGTGCAACAGCAACCACAGTAGCGCCTCTACGGTATCCACACGTCCAGGGAAGGAACAACCATATGCCGGTGTGCTAGCACCAAGTCGCACGATATAGCTCTCAGGAAGATGGAGGCTAGGGTTTCGGTGGAACAACTCAACTCACGACTTTCGTGTGTCTCGTCTATTACGTTCACCACCACCATCCCAACAGCCTCATGAATCTCCTTATATAGTGCTCGTGACGGATCCTATCTGAACACATTTGACGAATCGTATCTGTACTGGTTTGTTCCAACCCGTTAAGTGTGTGACCCTGTAGGTTCATGCATAATCGGTTGTGACTCGGAAACCCTTTGCGATCACGAGTCGTTAGCAGTTCCTAGTAGGATATAACGATTTCCGAATACACACAAATTATATCGGACGAACCTTAATGCAATATGATCTACGACCAGGTCCTCATCACTTACGACTAGGCCCTATCTCTATATGCCAGTTAGTATTTGGTCACGACTAGTTCGTAACTCTTTATGACCAGGTTTCGACCATTCTGTGATTACGTTCGACCAGTCTACGACCAGCTCGTAACTCCATACAACTAGTCCGTAACTGATCGAACTAAGACCTACTCGAGTATTCTCCCTTTGCCTCACGATGTCTGGTTGAACTCCAGGTGAGATGTTGTGTCATCCATAGACTGTTCAATACTTTCTCAATCGAGTGTCGGATAACTTCACGTGGTCGAACACTTGACCACTAGTGGCATGGCCATGCACTTTCTTTATCTGATCATATCGAGGGGCCCAGAGACATTTCTCCTGTTATGTTAGGAGGGGCAAATCCCATATCCGACCAGTCACATCCCTCCGCATGTTTCATAGCATACCTGAAAGCTACCTTTATAACTACCCAGTTACGAGTAGCGTTTGACAACCCCTAAGAGTGCTATTACACATGTAGGGAATCATGCTGATCTCAGGTCTAAGGATTATACATCATCATTGCTTGAGACCAACTGACGACACATAGAATCATAATAATCTCAACAGTGTCTCAAGGTGGGTCAATCCAACCCCTGTTCTCCAACATGTGTTCACATTATTGATTCAATATTCTTATATCATGACTGGTGAAACATGGTCATCAATCAATACATGTGCTGGTCGTATAGTCACTAGTGTGTTCCGTCCAGTAACATTCGACCAGGGGTACTTTTAGAATGATATCATCATAAGTTAAAAGAGCTTCACCAACAAGTCACATACTTGTTAATCTTTATAACTAACGATTCAATCAAGGAACAGAATAACACTTATTCAACAACTCATAAACATAGACGTGATACAATCATCTCTATGATTGCCTCTAGGGCATATCTCCAACAGAGGACAACCTGCACAGGATGAGACAAAACAACCACGAGACTCTATGCCAGTTCATTCGACGTTTCATTCAGGTTCGAAATTCCATTCCTGAAGTTTCTGATTCTTCTATCATCAAAGCTTTTAAGCAGGGAGTCCATAGTAGAAGGATCATGGAGGATATCGCTTTAAATCCTCCTGCCACCGTCGTCGAGCTCTTTGAGATGGACGATTGATATGCGACTGCTGCTGAAGTAGTCGAATGGAACAATACTATTGATTGAGATGATAAAATTCTTCAAGAGGCAGGCGAAAGTGGCAAGAAGAAGGATAAGAAGACCAAGAAATCGAAGAACAAGGCGAAGGGTCAAAAGCCTCAAGCCAGCAGTTCCAAGGAAGTCTTGGCCATAAGCGATAAGAAGCCTCAAGGCTCCAAGCCATACTCCGATCGAAGTAAGGACAAGCGCCCCGAAAGGAAGAACAACAAGCCTAGGTGGTGCCCTTTTCATAAAAAAAGGAAGGACATTTGTAACAGCCTAACGTCTCTAAGTTGGATTAGTTAAGCATCTAATGAGCATTTGTGAAATTTTGGACTTCTTAAAACTTTTTGTGTAAACCATATGTTGGAAATCCTTAATTTTTAAAGACTAGAATTTCAAACTTGGAATCCAATATTTCTTCTCCAATTCAAAAGTCCAATTTGAATTTGAGGCAAAACTAAAAAGGTTTCAAGTCTGGGAATATATTTTGGAATTCAACTTAAAAATAGTAATACCTCAAATACTCCTAAAATACTTGAGGTAATTTTTACAAGGAATCTCAATTTTAAACTTGAAAGTATATTTTCTGAATGTCAGAAATGCAAATTGAGTATTATTTTGAAAATATAGTAGGACCCATAACTAGGAATAGGTTAGTTGAGTTCTATATGCTCTGCTTTGCTTATTTGGAATTTTCTGGAATTTTTGGAGGTTATTTGGTTTCTTTGCAATTTGCATGTTCAAAATTGAATTTAAATTTAAAATACAAATAAATCTTGTGAACAGTGCCTAAAAATAATCTTCCTAGGTTCTAGAACACTTTCTAAACTCACCTTCAAAATTTCACAATTTTTAGATTTTAATTACTATTTTTTTAAGCAACCAATCAATCTAAGAAAATCAAAAGTCAAACACCACAACAGCAACTTAAAATAATTTTAGAGAAAATTGTATAAATGGTAAAACCCTAAAAAAAAATTAATGGTCTAAGTAGTGTCAAGGACCTTCCCTAAAATTTTCATTAATTTTGGAGCTAAAAATCTACCTTCAAAAATTCAGTCAAGATCTCAGCCTTTCTACAAAATCAAGGCTATCACTGTTCTTTTGGTTGGACCCAATCTTTCGGACCGACCGAAATCGAGTCATTTTGGTTCAGCCCAACCAGCTCAATTGAGCTGCTTCTCCCTCTGTCACTGGTCTGCGAGTCCCCATTCGTCAGCCCCCTTCTACTTCACGGCGCCGTCTCGCCACCAAGCTAGCGCCCGCGCACTACCACGCAGCAGCTCCACCGCGCCAGCACACGACCACGTGGCCACTCATGTCCGCGCATGCACTAGGCTCGCCACCGGTTTCAGCACCGCCCCCATTATTCTCCCGCACCCATGCCAGCCCGGTCGCATCACACATGCTCACCCATGCTCTGCTGCCAAACCATGCCGCATTGACACCATCGCCCCGAGTGCATCGCCTCACCATCGACCTCTCTACCACCCATACTCTTCTCAGCCTATATACATCATCATTGAGCCACCACTTCCTACCCTGCTGGTCCCACCTCCATTATTCTCCTCTCTAAACACCACCCATGCTCAAGCACCGACTGCCAATGTCGGGCCACCGCACCGCCCACAACGCTCTGTTGACCTCCGGTCGTCCCCGACTGCATCACGGCGTGCCCTACACAACAAGGAGGCATTCCCCTCGGTCGATTTGGGGAATCTTTCACCGAGGAGCCGCGCACGAGGCTTCTTTCCCATGACCGGCCAAAGCTGCCTCCACCGCCACCACATGTCCTCCAACGCTCCTTTCTTCAATTCCTCCCCATGGGAGCATACTCTAGTCTCCCTCTACCCCCTCTAAATCTCTCACTTGTGCTTTATCCCTCTCCAGGATTGCCTCCACGGTGGAGCGCCCGCGCCGCCCTGGGTCACCGCTGCTGGCCCAACTCTGATCACCTCGGCTCCCTCCGAGCACTCCAGTAAGACCCACTCACTTTCCTCGCCCTGTGCCCTTGCCGCACCGCCACCGTGCCACTTGAGCCCCAACTCCATCACCCTCATGGTCGCCTCCACTCCCTGATCCCATTTCAGCCCTCACCGCCGCCTCGTCATAGCCCAACCGCCAGTGACAAGCCATGAACCAAGCCGCTTGGAGCCCCTCTGTGCTGGTCTCCTTGTTTCTTTGCCTCTGTGTTTATCCCTATCCCTGAATTGAAGAGCCACCTGAGGATTAGTTGTTAGCTAAGTATGGTTATGAACTAATTGATCACTCAATTGTAATGGACAAATAATTGATGGGTTTAGTGAGAACCTTAGTTGTCACATCTATAAAAGTCTCTTGGTTGAACTGATGAACAGAAAAGAGATGGTATTTAGGAGAGAAGTTGTTGTTAGTAAAACTCTTTTGCAAAACCATCTAGCTTTTGTTACCAAGTTGTGTGTCTGTTAGTTAAGTCACTCCTTTGAGTTAGTAATTTAGAAGTTTGAGTTTTTAGCATTTAAGTTCAAAGAATCTTAATGTTATAGGTTACATGAGTATTAGTCTGAAAAATATTAGATTTGTAAGGGGGTTATTAACATCGAATGAACTGGGCCGCACGCGTGTGAGGATTGGATCGAGCCGGGCTAAATTTGGCCCAAGAACTGTATGGGGATTTTCTTTGATTTAGCAATTTAAATAACTCTGTTAATTCAAATAGGCTTTAGAAAATAGCAAATAAAATCCAAAAATTATGAAAAAATTCACAGAAATTCTCTAAGGCATTTTGGATTTAAATAAAATATTTCCAACTTATATTTGGTAATAGATTTTGCAATTAATTTATTTTTGCTTTAAAATAAATAGGGAAAAGCTTTTAAAATTTCAGAAAATCCAAAAAAATAATTAAGTTTTAATTTTCAGCTGAAATCTGAAATTTGGGCTGTTACAAACCTACCCCCCCTTAAAGGGAATCTCAACCCCGAGATTCAAACTTGGTCAGCAAAAAGGTAGGGATACTCGGCTTTCAGATCTTCTTCTCGCTCCCAGGTGGCTTCCTCTTCTCAGTGATTACTTCACTGGACCTTGCATGAACGGATGACTTTGCTTCTGGTGATTCACTCTGCGATATCAAGGATCTTGATTGGCTGTTCCACATACGTGAGATCTTTCTGAAGATCGATGCTTTCAAGCGGTGTTTCTTCTGTTGGCACTCTGAGACACTTCTTTAGCTGTGAGACATGGAAGACGTCATGTACTGCAGACAGAGATGCCGGTAGCTCTAACTGGTAAGCAACTTCACCTCTTCTTACCAAAATCCTATAAGGTCCAACGAATCTGGGTGCAAGTTTTCCTTTTGTCCGGAATCTTTGTACTGCTCTGAGCGGAGTAACTCTGAAATAGACAAAATCTCCTATATCAAAGGACAATTCCCTCTGACGGTTATTGGCATAGCTTTTTTGTCGGGACTGGGCCACTTTCAGGCGTTCCTTTATTGTTTTTACCTTACTTTTTGCTTCTTTGATCAACTCTGGTCCAAAGAACTGATGTTCTCTTACTTGATCCCAAAGGAGAGGAGTTCTACACTTCTTACCGTACAAAGCTTCAAATGGAGACATCTGCAAGCCAGCTTGATAGCTGTTGTTGTACGAGAATTCTACGTAGGGCAAATTCTTGTCCCAACTTCTTCCATAATCTATGGCATAGGCTTGAAGCATATCTTCTAAAATCTGGTTCACATGCTCTGTCTGGCCATCTATTTGGGGGATGATACGCTGTGCTGAAATTGAGTCGGGTTCCCAAGACTTCATGCAGGCTCTGCCAAAATCTTGATGTGAATTGCGAACATCTGTTGGACACAATCTTCTTGGGTAATCCATGCAGACAGACTATCCTGGCCATATACAACTCTGCTAACTTGCTGCTTCTGTAGGTGGTCTTGACTGGGATAAAGTGAGCCATTTTAGTCAACTGGTCAATTATCACCCAGATGGAATCACATCTTGATTGGGTCCTAGGAAGTCTAGTGATGAAATCCATACCAATTTCCTCCCACTTCCATTCGGGAATTGGTAATGGTTGTAGCAAACCAGTGGGCCTTTGATATTTTGCCTTGACTCTTTCGCATACATCACAACGAGCAACAAACTCAGCAATTTCCCGCTTCATGCTGACCCACCAATATTTTTCCTTCATATCCTGGTACATCTTGGTGCTTCTGGGATGAATAGAATAAGGCGATTCATGTGCCTCCTTTAGAATCAGCTATTTTGTTTCCTGATGGTTAGGTACACAGATGCGGTCTCCAAACCATACAGTACCTTGCTTATCCTCCGAGAATCCTGGGGCCTTGCCTCTTCTCATGTTCTTCTTGATTTATTTGATGTCTTTATCTTCTATCTGTTTTTCTCTGATTTGACTCTGGATGGTTGGTTGAACTTTCAAAGCGTTTACACAGCCCTGGCTGACAATCTCTAAGTTCAGGTGCTTCAGTTCTTCATACAATTCTGGTGGATTCTTCTGAACCAACATGGTGTTACAATACGCCTTTCTGCTCAGGGCATCTGCTACTACATTCGCTTTACTCGGATGATAATGGATTCTATGGTCGTAATCTTTTATCAGTTCCAACCATCTCCTTTGCCGGAGATTAAACTCTGACTGGGTGAAGATGTACTTCAGACTTTTATGATCCGTGAAAATCTCACAGTGGTTACCAATGAGATAATGCCGCTAGATTTTCAAAGCATGCACAATTGCTACTAACTCTAGATCATGTGTCAGATAATTTCATTCATGTGGCCTCAACTGACGGGATGCATAAGCCATGACTTTTTCTTTCTACATCAGCACACATCCGAGACCTTGACAGGATGCGTCGCAGAAGATCTCAAAGTCCTTATGGATATCTGGTAAGACTAACACAGGTGCAGAAATTAGTCTCTTCTTCAACTCTTGAAAAAATTTCTCACAGGCATCTGTCCATTCAAATTTCTTCTCCTTCTCCAGAAGCCGAGTCATTGATCTTGTGGTCTTGGAGAAACCTTCAATGAATTTACGGTAATAACCAGTCAGACCGAGAAAACTTCTCACTTCAGTGACAGATCTGGGTTGCTTCCAATCCATTACTGCCTCAACCTTAGCGGGGTCTACTACAACTCCTCCTGCTGACACAATATGTCTGAGGAAAGCCACCTGTCTTAACCAAAATTCACTCTTGCTGAATTTGGCATATAGCTGATGCTCTCTGAGCTTTTCCAAAATTATTCCGAGGTGCCTCTCATGCTCTTCATCATCTTTTGAGTAGATGAGAATGTCATCGATGAAAACAACCACAAACTTATCCAGGAATTCCATGAACACTTTATTCATCATATTCATGAAATAAGCAAGGGCATTTGTCAAACCGAAAGACATTACTGTAAACTCGTACAGTTCATATCTGGTGGTGAAAGCAGTCTTTTGGATATCTTCTGGTCTGATCTTCAGTTGGTGATAGCCGGATCTTAAATCAATCTTCGAGAAGACGCTTATTCTTTCACCGATCAAGCAGATCATCAATCTGAGGTAACTGTACTTGTTCTTGATTGTTACTTCATTGAGGGATCTATAATCCACACACATTCTCATACTATTGTCTTTCTTCTTGACAAATAGCACTAGGGCTCCCCAAGGCGATGAACTTGGTTGGATATATCCTTTGCTTTGCAATTCTTCAATCTGCTTCTTTAGTTCTGCTAACTTATTGGCCGGCATTCTGTAGGGTCGCTTCAAAATTAGAGCGGTCCCTGGGACTAAGTCAATTAAGAACATTATGTCCCTATCCGGTGGCATACCGGGTAACTCCTTAGGAAAGACATCTGGGTACTATTGCACCACTGGTATATCTTCAAGCTTTACTTCCTTCAAGCTGGTCAGGATGGAACTTCCTCATGTAGAAGTCTTGGACTTGAATTCTACTGAAATCCCTTGTTCATTGGTGAGGGTGATAGACCTATTGGCATAGTCTATCTGTCCTTGATTCTTGGCTAGCCAGTCCATGCCAAGGATCACATCCAAACCTTGAGAGTGCAAGACTATCAAGTCTGCCAAGAAAGATACTCCGGATATTTCCAGGGTAAGGTTTGGGCATAGGGAATTGGTCCTTATTTCTGTGCCCGGGGAATGGATTATTATAGGGTTAACTAAGGGAGAGATATGTAACCCATATTTTTCTACAAACTTATTCGAAACGAAAGAATGTGAAGCTCTAGAATCAAATAAGACCGAAGCTGGTATCGAATTGACGAGGAATGTACCAAGAACGACATTCGGTGCTGCCTGGGCTTCCTCTGCGGTGACTTGATTCACACGTCCCTTCATGTACTGGACTGTCGGCTTTGAGGTGCCGCCAATGGTTGGAGCTCCTGAAGTTGGCTTGGCTGGAGTCACGGCCTGTTGCTTCTTCAGACATCTGTTGGCACATGTCACTCCTGCTGCTGAGGGGGTCGGGTTCTTCCGTTGGAATTGGCTTCCGGATGAACTGCTGTGGAAGCCGGAAGTGTTGGGGTGCTGTGCTAATGCTGGGGTTCTGGATGTAGAGGACTAGAACCTTCTATGCTGAGGTGGCTGAGGTTGAGTGAAGCGGAGCTTGGGAAGACTTCCGGAGATGAATTTTTGGGCAGCCATCCTGCGCTTGCGATTCTCCATCTCTTGATTTTTTTTCCCTTCCTGGTGGATAGCTTTGTTCACTAACTGTTGAAAGTTAGTGAAATCTTGAGAGATCAGGCGGACTGAGAGCTCATCATTCAAGCCCTCCAAGAATCACTCTTGCCTGTCTTCATCCTTGGCCACATTTTCTGGGGCGTAGCGAGCAAGCTGATTAAACTTGTGCAAATACTCGCTCACCGAGCGGTTGCCTTGGCGAAGCTAGCAGAACTCCTTCTTCTTCAGAGTTATCATCCCTGCGGGGATGTGTGCACGGTGAAAGGTCCGTACAAACTCATTCCAGGTGATTTCTTGAGCGTTGTCATGCGAGACACTGAAGTTGTCCCACCACTCAGAAGCAAGTCCATTCAGCTAGTGAGAGGCTAACAGAACCCTCTCACGATCTGTGCACTGAGCAATGTCCAGCTTCTTTCCAATGGCCCGGAGCCAATCATCTGCGTCCATCGGTTCTGTGCTGCTAGAGAATGTTGGCGGACGCATCCTCATGAACTCAGACATGGTTGCTCTTGGTGGAGGTGGAGGTGGGGCATGAGTTGTTGTGGCCTACGCATTCTGGTTGCTGTTGAGGGATTGTGCCAGCAGGTCGATCAGATGAGTCTGATTGGCCATCATCTGGCGCCAATTAGGTCCTTCTGCCGGTGGTGGTGGTGGTTGTGGAACGGGGTTTTCCTGATAATCAGCATTCTCATTCCCTTGTCCTCTGGCGCTGTCACTTCCATTGCAGGTAGTCACCATCTGTTGGATTCTCCCAAAGACTTAGAAGAGGGAAAGAAAGATATCACTAAGGGGGATAAATCTAAATAGTCCAAGATTCCAGCAAACACAAGGCAAAGAACAAGTTTTTCAAAACAGCTCTTTTATTCATTTCTTTTATTAATTGATTATGGCTACTACAAAGGATATTGATAGCTCATAATTCACATCTACTGAACATACTAAGGATAACCTCTAAGGGGTAACTGGGGTATAGTCTGGCTCGCTGGAACTAGCCTCGCCTGCCCTGTAGCGAGCCAACTCCTCTTTTGCGGCTTCTAACTTCTGCTGGGTGGCGCGTAGCTCATCCAATGTGTGCCTGAGGCCAAATGAAATAACACAGCGTAGCTCATCCACCCGGAAACAAAGGATCCCAAATTCTCTGTGTTCATAAACTAGTCCAGGATAGCTAGTGTACACAGTCATACAAAAGTGACATCACAATCATATCATGTATTTATTTAATATATTTAAGAGTTTATTACAAAATGGGCCTAAGGCCAAATGAAATAACATAGCAGAAAATAAAGTAGTAGGTGAGCCACACGATGCGCCACAGTCAATCGTTTGGGGGCGTAGGCCTAAACGTCTGGATCCTCACCGTCTTGGTAGAAGTCTTCTCCTGAATAAATATTATTTAGCAAGGGTGAGCACAACTTCCGTACTCGCAAGTTACACCCAATAAAAGAGTATGATGCATGTATAAGTAAATAAGTGAGGCTAACAGGGTCTATTTTGCATAAAGCAGCATTTTTAGTTTAAATATTCATAATAATTTCCAAGGCCATTTTTTTATCTATAACTAAAATTAGATTTTAAATTGACAGTTTTATAGTGGATAACCTCTATGAATGAATGGTGAAGGATACCCTTCTATCACATGGCTAACCGTCTAATTTTACCACAAGGATTATCCATCCTCAAACCATTTTTCAAAATTATTTTAAAACCAAAAACAAAGTCTAACTTAGAGTAGCTTTGCTCGGCATGTCCATGACCGTGGACACGTCTATTCGAATAGTTTTACACTCTGTAAAGGTTGTATAACTTTACCCACAAGAGATAATTTGTTTTTAATGTCGGCCAATACACGCTTCCGAATGCGTGTGACTAAGCAATTATCACAAGGCTTTTACAATGTTCTACCCTAAAGTATTTATGCCCGCTAAGATTTCACTTCCATTGGACTAACCATCCTCTGGAAGCCCCCTTTTGCGCCAAGTGGGACGACTGTCTAGCCGACACCCACACAACAACATGGCACAAATAACAATAAGGTATTACAAATTATTAAGCCTAGTTCTACCCACACAGAACATGTGGTAGTACGGTGGAGCTTAGCAAGATGCGGCTCGAAGACCGGTTCTTAATTGACTTGGGCAAAATTCCACAACCCTGGACTCAATCATAGAAATGAATCGATCCCGTGCATCGACTTGCACCATACCAACATCCATTATGCCCAAGTCTAAACCATTTTAATTTATTTTTCCAAGTGAAAACATTTTCTAATTTTTCTATAGTAAAACAATACCATAGACTCAATTTAAATCAAGTTTGAACAATTTAGCTAAAACTTCGCAAATCCAAGATTTTGGTCGAAGCATTGTGTAAGCATATAATTATTTTCAAATTTTATTTTGACTAATGGTTACAAGGATAAGATAATTCAATAATCAAAATTGGCTATACAAAGGAATTGGAATAACTAATGATTTAAACAGGATTTAAAATAGCGGAATAAAATTATGCATGCAATAATAATTTTAAAAACAGAATTAAATAAATTTAAAATAGCGAGATCAACATGATCAATGGTATAACTTGCCTTGCTCGAAGTCCTAATACTCTAAATCCTCAAAAGGGTCAAGCTCTCCGGAGTCGTCGAAATCTATACGCAAAAATACGACAAATTCAAATAAAACTCAACTAAATTCAAATTAACATTCAAATTAACTCTAAATCAAATAATTTTAGTTTAGTTATCTAGATCTTGAATTTATATAAATTTAGAAATTTGAATAACCTAAATTGGAGTTTGTATGAAGAAATACGATCTCTTGGAAGTTTTAAATCTAAAGAAGCCCTAATTTCAGATTTTCTTGATTTTACCGAATTATTTTTCTAAAGGAAATTCGATTTATTGCGCAGGATGGCGTCATCGACTGGGAAATCGGAATTTTGGCTGAATTTTTCTTATAAAGGAAAACATTACTCTCTATGACAGGTAGGCCCCTTGGTCAAAGACCAAGTCCATGGTCCGGTCAATGGACCACGGTGGACGCGGCTCATGGAATATTAAACCGGGAGGAGGGGGTGAGAGCTAGTGTAAAGGCTAATGTGGCCGCCACGTTGGCCGACACATGGGCTTTAGTGCCGATGTGGCGCTGACATGGGCACCTACGTGGACGTGCCATGTAGGCCCGACGGTGGAGGAGCTCCGGTGAGGGGCTCACCGGCGCTTCGCGCCACGGCGAGCCTCACGGGTGTGTGCAAAATGAAGCTAACATGATACTGATTCTAGTGCGCTACCTTGCGGTAGAAGGGGCGGAGCATTTTGGTCGTCGGCGACAAGCTTTAGCGGTGGCGGGATTAGGTCATGGGTGAAGATGGTGCTGTGGGGTTCTCCGGTGAAGTGGGTACGCGCACTGGGTTCGCGGCAACGTCGCGAAGCCGAAGGTGTAGACAAAGGGGCGGAGCGGACTCGATGGCGGCGGAATCGAAGATTGAAGAAGCTTCAGTCGCCGGCGAAGATCTTCAAAATTTGGCGAGCTGAT
This sequence comes from Phyllostachys edulis, assembly GCA_036346405.1. Classification (NCBI taxonomy): domain Eukaryota; kingdom Viridiplantae; phylum Streptophyta; class Magnoliopsida; order Poales; family Poaceae; genus Phyllostachys; species Phyllostachys edulis. The sequence continues at coordinate 99,462,636 of CM070562.1, read as the reverse complement.
GGAGAGAGAGGCTAAGTGGGTGGTGGCGCTGAGGTGAGGAGGCCAAGGCACACCCGGTGCTCCCTTATATAGGGCTCGGGCGTGGCCAGATCAACGTGGAGCGCACGAAGGTCGTGCGGCACGGCGGCGAGATTTTGGGGATTTAAGGCGCAGGGATGGAAGGTAAGGGCCGTGTCGGGGGCGGATTGACGCAACGATTTCAATGCACGCGGAATCGGGGAGGATCCAGGCGGATTTGGACGAGTTCGGAAGTTTTTTGAAAACCGACAATGGCGAACGCGTGGACGAGAAAGGAAACGGGGAAGAAGAGAAAGGAAGGAGACGAGCTAACGTGGCCGGGGGCCCCACATGGCAGCGACGGAAAGAATAGGAAAGTAACGGGTGGTGTTTGGGCCATTCGATTTAGATCGGATGGTCCAAACTGATTTGGACGATCAGACTGTCTGGAAGTGCCACCAAGATCGGGCCATTGAAATTAGATCGGACGATCCATAGTGGCTGAAGTGAAAATGAGCAGGAGAATGGGCCAACTATGCCGCACACGTGTGAGGATTGGATCGGGCCGAGCTAAATTCGGCCCAAGAACTGTATGGGGATTTTCTTTGATTTAGCAATTTAAATAATTCTGTTAATTCAAATAGGCTTTAGAAAATAGCAAATAAAATCCAAAAATTATGAGAAAATTCACAGAAATTCTCTAAGGCATTTTGGATTTAAATAAAATATTTCCAAATTATATTTGGTAATAGATTTTGCAATTAATTTATTTTGGCTTTAAAATAAATAGGAAAAAGCTTTTAGAATTTCGAAAATTCACGAAATAATTAAGTTTTAATTTCAACTGAAATTCGAAATTTGGGCTGTTACAAATTCTTATTAATTTCAAAAACTATCTATGTTGATTTTCAAGTATTCTATGCATTGCTTTAATTTCAAATACTGATATGTCAAATGGGTAGCTTTGGATATGTCCTACTTGCTGCATTGGCCTGCCTTTGAATGTTGATTACCCTTTTACCTGGAATGATTAAGGATATATGTTATATGGGTTGTTTGCTAATTTGTAGAACGATGCTTAGCCGAGCTAATAGTTGTAGTCGAAAGCGGTTGATGAAGCTAGTCCATCGGCCGATGGATTGAATCGAATCTTACTAAAATTTGAGGATTATATGATTTGAATTATGTTGAATTTGAGCAATATGTCCAGATCTTCGCATCTGATTCTTATGGACTTGTTGGGTAGTGATTTTGTGTGATGGACTTGGACGGGTGATAGGGTGATGAAGGGAGGTTGTCCCGAATTCATGTAGCCTCGTCTGGGTGATTAAGGACCGGTCTATGGTGTGATGAACCAAGTCTTACGTGCAACCACATGCCGAGATAATGGCGAAGGCTTGGCTTAATAATTTGTTATGTGTTGGTTATCAAAACACAATTAGATTGACAATTATTATTATTACTGTTTAATGGTTCTCTTATCAATCTAGTGGGGGGCATGTTAAGCGTTCTCTTACTTGCCCTTAAGGGTCTCTTGTGCGCAAGGGACTTACTTACACAACGGGGTGTACCGTGGTTCAGCACGTACGATAGCCTGCGATGGTTCAAATCCTCAGGTGGTTTGATAGTTAGGACATGGTATTGTAACGGTCTCATTATGATATCTCAGTCACACTCTAAAGGAAGAGTGCATTGGCTGACATTAAGAGGTATTCATATTGTGTGGGTAAAGCTGTACACCTCTGCAGAGTTAACTAAATCTATTCGAATAGCCGTGTCCCCGGTCATGGACATCGCTTGTGGGAAAGCATGCACAGTTAGCTTATGGGTTTTTGGTTGGGCTATGTTTGAAAAGGTTAAGTCATGTGTTGAATTGTTCAGATCTTGTATGTTGTCACGAACGGAAAGTTCGCGTGTTGATTTGTTAAGGAATGAATTGTGCTACGAATGGGAAGTTCGTGTGTTGATTATAATTGGAGAATCTAATGTTGTTGATGATGAATTGGAAGTTACCTACTGTTATATAATATTTCTAAAATGTTTTACAAATGGCAATTTGAATCTATATCGATTATTTCAACGAAAAACTTGCTTTATGCTGAAAATTTCCTAGTGTAGTAGCATTCCTTTGACACTTGAATGCATTTATTATATGTTGCTATTCATAAGTCTTACAAGTACGTTTTTGTACTCAGTTGGATTGTCCATGTTGCAGGTGAGAAGTCGTTCGAATCGGGTTTTAGCACAACAGATGCTATGACTTTAATACCAGTTAGTTGCTTGTGGGTTTGTGCATGCCAACTTGGCTTTACTTTTTTATTAACTTATTTATCTTCCGCTGCGATTTGTTTGGTTTATAATTAAATTTAGTCGATCGGCCCTCTTATGCAAACTTGTACCTTAAGGTTTTATTTAATGATGTTGTAAATATGATTATATTATTCTTGTATATTGTGTATGGATGTGAATGCAATGTTGTATTGAATATGTGCATGTTAGCCACTGATCCTTGGGAGCTAACATGAGATACATATCCGGGCACTCGGAATCGTTTTCGTCTCACATTAAGTGTTGCGCTTTCGGCGTAATAACTTAGCTTGAAACGGGTCCGATTTCGGGGGCCTACTGTTTAGTAACCCCTAAGTGTACTATTACATACGTAGAAAACTATGCTGATCTCAGGTCTAAGTATTATACATCATGATTGCTTGAGACAAACTTATGACATATAGAAACATAACAACCTCAATAATGTATCAAGGTGAGTCAATTCAACATTATGTTCTCTAACATGTGCTCACATTATTGATTCGATATCCCTATATCTATAATCGGTGAGACATAGTCATCAAACAATACATGTGCTGGTCTATAAGTCGTTAGTGTTTCGACCAGTGACATCTAACCAGGGATCTTTTTAGAATGATATCATACAACAAATAAAAAGCTTTACCAACAAATCACATACTCGCTAATTTTTATAAATGATAATTTATTCAAGGAATACAATAGCATTTATTCTAAGAAACATAGGTATGCTAAAATCATCTCTATAATTACCTCTTAGGGTGTATCACCAACACGAGCACCTCTGGATATCCCAAACCACCACGGCTCAATCACTATAGACTTGGCCTTGACCTGACCGATCCTGCGGTTCTCTTGGAAAAAGACATTCACCTCGGCGAGCGTCATCAGAGGCTTGTCAATCTTGGGTGGCTCCACTGTGTTGGGAGCAGCGGGCTTCTCGTCGGACGCCATGAACATGATCTCTCCATCTATCAGCACTCTTACATTCCACAGGAGGCTTATAGGGTTGGGCGAAGCTCTTGCAGCGTGCACGTGTGGTTGACGGCATGGTGGGCGAGCTGATTCTTGAGATTAGCGAGAACGACGAAGAATGTATCATCGCCCGCTATCCCAAGGATCATGTTCCCGTAGTGCCACGACGCCCGCGCATCGACGGGGACGATCCCGTTGCTGCCATCCGGCCGTGCCTCGTGTTCACAAAAACTCGTATTGGCAAGTATACTTTGCACGATCTGCCAACCCATCGATTTCTTCAACCATGTTTACAACCGTACATCAATCGCCTCACATAAAAGAACTAGCAACATGGCGGTACGTGTATTTACGCGGCTAAATTTGTTTTAAAGTTTATAGTAACAAATGATATAACTTAGATGCTTTATAATATATTCACATATCTTGTAGGCTATTTAGATTTTTAAGACACCATAAACATTAGAAATGACGATAGAAGCTTGAAGAAAAATACAACTTAAAGAACATAATTGAAGTATGAGTTTTGATGAAAGAAAATCATTAAGCACAATAAGTTGTTAGGGTTCTTAGAAACGTAATCATGCATGGATCATGTAGAAAGTGGCGTGAATGTGCAGGTACTCCGACTAGGAAGTGGCTTCATGTGTCAGTAACCAGCCATTTCTTGATATCAAGTCCAATTACCTATCGACAATATCCAGGTAATTATATGTCCACGCGCTCTCCTGGCAGCCATGCTTCTTGAACTTGCAGGCTCGATGAAGTTGCTCGTGGCTGCTGTCTCATCCTCCTCACGACCCCCCGAATATATATATATATATATGAAGCTGGTTTTAAAGGCACAAGCAACCACTGCTTAGAGACTTTATAGAGAATATATATCAGAGACAGTTTCATCTATAAATCGTCTGTGATACACCAGCTATCACCGACGGTTTAATCTATAAACCATCTGTGATAGTTGACTATCACATACGGTTTTGAGTTAATAACCGTCTGTGATAGCCTGCATCACATACGGTTCGAAAACCGTCTGTGATGACCTTATGTCATTAGGCCTAATAATGGCCTCTGCTTGTTTGGGCTTAAAGGGCTAGGCCCTTTGATGGGCTGGAATTGGGCGCTTTGAAATGGGCCATAGCCTAAACAGCAGTGGCTAAGTCGGGTTATGCATGTATGGGCCGGGTCAAGGTGGGAGAAGTGAAATTTGGGTGTCGAGACCCAAATTACAATTCAGACCCTTCAGGTTCAACGACTAGCCTAGGATCACGCTTAGTGCACACAAGGGTAACAAAGGTGGAAATCGATCCATACAAGCTTAATAATAATAACATAAACGATTAACTTTGATTAACAAATAATGGTTTTGACCTTAAGGTCGAAGTTTACAACTATTGAGCCACGCAGGCTAACATAGGAAATAAACGGCAATGAAACATAAACGGTAGTGGCACCCCATCGGTCCGCCACAGCAACCGACCGATCAAGACCTTACGATCGAGCACCTTCGATGTACTCGCCCTCGAATGCTTTGGTGAAGACTCCTCCTCTGCTTGATTCGTCAAAACAAGCGTGAGTACACACCGCACTACGCAAGCCACACCACGTAGATGCAAAATATATATATGTTGGCTTTTTACAAAGGAAGGCATTCTCAGGGCTCTTTTGCATAAATGCAACTTTTGCAATTAAATACAATTAATAGATTAAAGACAGTAAAACAAATAGACGATAATAATTTTAACAAGTTATTTCACAAAGACACACACACAACTTAACAGTTATTCACATAGCTAGATGATTTAATCACATAGCTCCCTTCCCACACAGCTTTATGAAAATCTACCCTAGTGTCAAATCCCGAGCATTGTCCATGATCATGACGCTGCTATTCGAATAGATTAAGTTACACTCTGCAGAGTTTGTACACTTTACCCACAAGATACAATTAGTGTAGCTAACACTAATCATAACAAAGCATTTCAGATACTTTATCCTACTATGCTAGGCCTGCCTCAAAACAGCATGTGGTCGCACAGAAGCTCAGTTCAATAGAGCACATGGTGAGGTCCTTAATTGACCAAGGCAAGACTTCCACAAGCTAACCAAACCACATAGACACACAGATCATTATAATTCACACACCCACACAGCCACACAGTCCACCCTTTCACACAAGATCCACCCCTTGCCTCGGTCTAAAATCTTTTACCACCCTTTGATTTAAGTGCAACATATGCCACAAAGACACATAGTGCACACAGTTTGTTCACAGTTTCATATTCACTTAGTCAATTTATAACAAAGAAGATACATGACCAAAGGAGTCGTGGCATGGCTACAATCTAATACGCAACTAACCAACCCACGTTGGTGCTACAATATTTACCAACTAATTATCAGCTAGGGTGACAAGGAATCAAGGCTTAACAATTACACAAGGAGGCATATCAATTTGGAATTAACTCATCGCACCCAAAAGCTTTTAAATAAATACTTGAATTAAGATGCAGAATTTGAATTAAAATACTTTTATAAAACTGGGAAGCAAAATGGTCAAGGGCATAGCTTGCCTTGAAAAGGATCTAGGAATTGATCTTGGTCTTGGAAAGGTCCTTCTTCTTCAACTCTTCCAAAGAAATAGTCAAGTCTACTCGCAAAACCACACAAACAAACAAAACTAAATAAAACCAGAAGCAAATAACTCCAATAAAATAATTAAAAATCTCCAATAGATAGATCTGGATTTTAGACGAATTTAGAAATTTGAATGGATGGATTTGGAGTTAGGATTCAATTATTATGAATTTTACAAATTTTAACCCAAATTTGGAAATTAAATAAATTCTAAATTCTAAAACTAAACTGAACTCCAAATTACATAATTATATGTTATTTAATTAGACAATAATTTTCTAAGATTTTAGCAATTTAAATCATCCAATTTGATTTGGGATTCAAAAGATACTTAATTTTACAAGTTTTAACCTATCTCTTGAATTTTAAATGAATTTCTAAATTTAAACAAAAGTCAAATTTAAATAATTTTGATTTGATTAGCTAGATCTTAATTTTATATGAATTCAGAAATTTGAAACACCCAATTTGGAGTTTGATGCAAAAGTTATGAATTTTACAAATTTAAACCTAAATCTGTTATTTAACAATTTCCCGAATTATTTTTCTAAAGGAAATTCTAATTATTGCGCAAGGTGACGCTGAAGGATTTTCCGAAATGAAATAATAAAGAAAACCTGACATGTGGGGCCCACATGTCGCAGATGGCTCACTAGAGATCGGGTCTCCGAGCCTCTAATCTGGGCGGGGGATCGCCACGCCACAAGACACGCGGCTGCCGACGCGCGCCACGCAGATTTACACGCAGCGGGCGCCGAGGTGGTTGCCGACGGACGGCGGCGGCGGGCGGCGCAAGACGGAACCAAGGGTCCCGGCGAACGGCGGCGAGCTGACGGCGATGAGTGGTACAGGGAGGTGGAGGGGAACACGGGGATCTCGAGGGTGTACTCACGGGTGCTTACGGACGAGCGAGGCGGCCGGCGGCGAGGTTTTGGCGGAGGAGGAGGTGCGGGCTCGACGGCGACGGCGTTAGAGTGCTCCTCCAACGAGACGAAGATGACTCCGAGGTTCCTCTCGATCGCGCGATGCCGACGGTGTAGGCGTCGAGGCCCCGGCGGCTTTGGTTGTGACGGGATTGCTCGTCGGAGCAAGCGGCGGCGAGATTTGGTCTACAAGCTCCTGCGGCGGCTCAAGGGCTCGGGGAGAGGTGTGGGTTGGGGATTTGAGTTGCGAGGCGGCGATCCCGGTGCCTTTATAGGGCCGGGCGGCACCAGGGCGTGGCGACGAGGAGATCGTGGCGGCGGCAATTGCGAACGTGGCGCAACCGCCGCGAGGATGAGGGGCGTGAGGTGGCGCGGGGTCGGGGGTGTCGTGGCGCACGTCGGAGGACGCGGGAGGTTAGGCGCCTGTTCTGGCTTCGGCGTTGACCGCCCATGGCGGTTCTTGCGCGGAGAACGCGCGAGAGGAAGACGGCGAAGGACGACCAGAAGGGCCCGCTGGCGGCGAGACAGGAGGCGGCCCACGCGTCGAGAGAGGCGAGAGAAGGCTACGGGCGAAGCGGAGATCCAAGCGTCCAACTCAGATCGGACGGCTACGAAGGATTGGGCCGAGATGAACAAGATCTTGCCGAGGGAAATTGGCCCGAACACTATTTGGAGTTTTAAATAGCTTTTTCTTTTTAAGAAAATAGCAGAAATTCAAATAAGCAATGGAAAATAGCAAATAAACTTGGAAAAATTCCAGAAAATTCCAGAAAATATATCCAAGCTCATAGAATCCAAATAAAATAATTTTGACTATTGTTCATGTTGACTTTAGTCATATTAAATTGTTTTGTTACACCAGGTCCAATATTAAGCTTTTAATTTAAATTCAAATAAATCCAAATGGTGAATTTTCTCCCTACTAACTATTCAAAGGATTTTTAAAGTTCTGAAAATTGGGATGTTACACTGGGTCAAGGTGGGACTCAGGTTGATAATACGGGTTGGAAAAGGACTTGGCCCGTGGGCCAGCCTGCCACAAACGGACTAGGACTCTTCCCAATTTCTTTGGACATCATGGATGCAATTGATTGTCTCACAACATCAAGGGAGAGAGAGTGTGAGATCATGGAGGAGCTCACTGGATGGCTCTGAATCCAGGCGGCGACAAGGCCATGATGCCTGGTGTTGAGTCCATCACCTTGTCGTATCCCCAGTAGTTAGTGAGTTGAATCGGCGGCAAGGCGGCGGCTTGACCACCATTGGTAGGGCGGAAGAACAGTGATATGGGTGGCGTCGAGAGATATTAGGGCCCCAAATAGGGTGTCCATGTAGTGGCTAGTCATAAAGCTAACCATTATCGTAATCGTAAAGGCATGGGTCCTTCTTTACTCAGTATAAGGGCCGAAAGGCCGAAGTGAATGTCGTACTGGCTAGTCCCAGTATTGAAGGGTATATACCTCAGGCCTTTATGGTAAGTTCATCTATTGATTAGTGGATTGATACAGGTGCTACTAGACATATATGTGCTGATCAATCGTGTTTCTCTTCATTTCAGGGTGAAGGTGGTGGATCCGTCGTGATGGGGAATGGATCCGCTGCTACAGTATGTAGAATTGGACAGGTTTGCTTGAAGCTCACTTTAGGCAAAACACTTATTCTGAAAGATGTGTTGTATGTGCCTGCAATGACTCGCAACCTCATGAGTAGGTCTATGCTGTGTAGGCAAGGAATAAAGCTTGTATTTGAATCCAATAAGATTGTGTTGACTAAATTTGGTACTTTTGTGGGCAAAGGCTATAATAGCGGTGTCATGTTTCGCTTATCTACTCTTGATTTTAATAATGTAAATATTTTTAATGTTTTTCATTGCAATAAATTACATGATGTTTAGCATTCACGTTTGTGTCATGTTAACTTTGAAGCTATTGTACAGTTAAGCAAAATAAATTTAATTCCAAGCTATAATTATGAGAATGGTTCAAAGTATGAAGTGTGTGTGCAAGCAAAGCAACCCCGAAAACCTTTTCATAGCGTTGAAGGGTGAAGCACCTCTCCACTTGGACTAATCCATTATGATCTTTGTGAGATTAATGGAATATTAACTAAAGGTGGCAAACGTTATTTTCTAACTCTCATAGATGATACGACTAAGTATTGTTACATTTATTTACTTAAGTTGAAAGATGAAGCACTAGAACACTTCAAAATCTTTAAAGCTGAAGTTGAAAATCAACTAGAAAAGAAAAATAAACGGTTAAGGTCGGACTGAGGCGGTGAATACATCTCTTATGATTTCTCTCAATTTTGTGAATAAAGTGGAATAATTCATGAAGTTACTTCACCATACTCACCCCAATCGAATGGAATAGCCGAAAGGAAGAACTGAACTCTATGTGACATGGTTAATGCCATGTTATAAAGTTCAGGTATGTCGGACTATTCGTAGGGTGAAGCAGTTCTCACAGCTAATTATGTCCTCAATAGGGCGCCACCTCGCAATCAGGAGGAAACACCTTATGAAGAATGGAAGGGAGAAAACTTAACATGTCTTTTCTTCGAACTTGGGGATGCCTTGCAAAAGTGCATGTGCCGTTACCGAAGAAAAGAAAGCTTGGTCCTAAAACCGTTGATTGTGTCTTTCTAGGGTATGCTTCTAATAGCAGGGCTTATAGATTTCTAGTGGTCAAATCTGAGGTGAGTGACATCGCTACAAATGTAATGATGGAATCTCGTGATGCGACATTCTTTGAACATGTATTCCCTATGAGACCAAATGAAGTCATTGATTCTATTGGTTCTAGTGAACACTCTATTCTTCCTAGTGTAGATAAGACTACTCTAGAATTAGAGTTGAGGAGGAGTAAGAGGCAAATGACTGAAAAGTCTTTAGGCGGTGACTATATCACCTATGTCGTGGATAATGAACTACGAACCCTTTCAGAGGCATACGCATCCCCGGATGTGGATTACTGGAAGGAAGTAGTCCGTAGCGAGATGGATTCCATTATAGCTAATGGAATGTGGGAGGTTACGGACCTCCCATGTGGATACAAGCCAGTGGGTTGCAAATGGATCTTTAAAAGAAAACGTAGACCTGATGGTACTATAGAAAAGTACAAGGCCCGTTTAGTGGCTAAGGGTTTCACACAAAAAGAGGGTGAAGACTATTTTGATACATACTCATATGTGGCTCGCATACCCATAATTCGAGTGCTTTTAGCACTAGCTGCCGCGTATAAACTCCAAGTACATAAAATGGATGTCAAGACCGCTTTCCTAAATAGAGAGTTGGATGAGGAGATTTATATGCAACAGCCCGATGGTTTTGTGGTTGAAGGGCAAGAGAGGGAAGTATGTCGTTTGATTAAATCCTTGTATAGTCTAAAGCAAGCTCCCAAGCAATGGCACGAGAAATTCGATAGTACTATGACCTCGGTCGGCTTTTGTGTGAATGAAGCCGATAAATATGTCTACTATCGGTTTAGCGGGGGCGAAAGTGTCATTCTATGTCTTTACGTAGATGACATATTGCTCTTTGGGACTAACATAGATGCAATCAATAGAACGAAGTCTTTCCTCTTCCAGAATTTTGATATGAAAGATCTGAGTGAAGCTGATGTGATCTTAAACATCAAGCTTATAAAGGGTGAGAATGGGATTACTCTTTCTCAATCCCATTATGTGGACAAGATCCTAACCAAATTTGGATTCATGGATTGTAAATCAGCGGCTACACCCTATGATCCAAATGCTAAGCTACATAAACACACTGGATATGGAAAAAACCAGCTTAAATATATTCTCAAATGATAGGATCCTTAGTGTATCTAACTAGTGCAACGAGGCTTGACATCTCATATGATGTAAGCAGATTGAGTCGTTATACGTTCAATCCAGGAGATGATCATTGGATAGCACTAGAGAGGGTACTTAAGTACCTAAAGGGGACCTCAAGCTTGGGAATACATTATTCTGGCCATCTGACAGTCTTGGAAGGATTCAGTTGTTCTAACTGGATCAGTGACTCAGATGACATAAAGGCTACGAGTGGCTATGTATTCACTCTCGCAGGAGGGGCTATTTTATGGAAGTCTTCTAAATAGACTATCCTTACACGATCCACCATGGAGGCTGAGCTGGTAGCTCTAGACTCAGCAGCTGTAGAGGCATAATGGATTAGAGAACTCCTTTCTGACCTACTTGTGCTGGAAAAGCCAATTCTAGCGGTCTGCGATAACCAAATCGTTCTGGTTAAGGTGAAGAGTAGGAAGGACAATATGATGTCCTCGAAACATATAAAGAGGTGACTTAAGTCGGTAAGGCATGCTAGAGAGACGGATGTTATTTTAGTAGAATACATCTAGTCTGAAAGGAATTTAGCAGATCCTTTTACCAAAGGATTGGCACGGAAGGCCATCCTTGTAGCATCAAAGGGAAAGTGGCTCATACCCGTGTAAAGGCTCACATTGGTGGTAACCTATCCTAGTAGATCAGAGATCCCATGAACTAGGCTCTAAGACAACAAACTGTGTGGGATTATAGAGCACATCTAAAGGGTCCCATTAGCTACAGTGTTCTTTCTGTATGGGAGGTTGAGCAATAGCTATTAATGAATTCGAGACCTATATGGTATCGGGAATCGTCCTACAGGATTCCCTAAAGAATTCACCTACTTGAGTATGATCGTGAGGTCGCAATCAAAGGAAGATAAGGGTATACTTTCTTAAATACTCATGAGCTAGATACGAGGATATGACCGTAACTTCCCAACTCGAGAGGGAAAAGGGCAAGCCGTCTAGTACAGAATGTAACTTGGGCAAAAATTCTCACACCAAAGCATTGGATCAAGGCGTAGTCCTCCTTTATCTGTGCAGAGTCATAGTCCTTGTTGCTGGCTTTGGGTTCAAACCCGAAAGGTACCCATCGTCGAACAACTATATATTAAACAACGCTTTGAGCATCTTTTATCAAATTGATAAATTGGTGGGGAGTGTTGAATATTTCAAGGGCTTTTTGGGAATTTCCTAATTAGAGAAAAGAAATAGAAGAAAAGGAAAATGAGCCCACTTGTCATGGAGGGAAGGAGAGGAATAAGGCTTGGAAGCCTTATCTCCATCCTAGAGATGAGCACGTTCAGCCCGGGTCTTCGGCCTGGGAATGATTCCTCTGGAGACCTGGGCGGTGGTAGCTTGGGGGCACGAGCGACCCGCTCGGCTTGTGTGGCGGCCGTTCGGCTGCAAATGGCTCCACCCCTAGTCTTTCTCCTCTTCTAAGGCTGAGTTCCTTCTTCTTTCGGCGGGTGAGAAAATATTCAGTGAGTTCTTGAGGAATCCGGATTCATCTACTCTTCTCTTTGGCTTTGATTTTGGAAGGGATTTGGAGCGCTTGTACTACTGCAGTCCTACTGTGGCAGGAGCAAGCTCTTGATCTCCTTGTGAGCACCTTCGGCTGGTTTCCCCTCAGCACTTCATTCTCTATGATTGTTTCTGTTGGGGAATTTTGGTGCATGTGGGATTGTTCCCCTTGGTGGTCTGTTCTTGTTCCCCTTGGTGGTTTGTTCTGTATTGATCTGGAGGAGAAGAGGATTCGGTTACTTTTAGCTTTTGATGCTCTGTTGGTGCTTCAACCGAAGTATTGTGTAAGTAGTCTTGTGCGACATTTCTCCCTATCCCTCGGCTTCATTCTTTGGTGTGATTTCGAAGAAGAAGAGTGGCATTGTATCTTCGAATACTTCGTCTTTTGCTTGGATTAGCAAGGCGATAGTTTTTCTGTGTTAGCGTCTCCTTGACGTGCCTTACTTGGTTGCATCTTGGTGGTTTTGATTACCACCGAATCTGTGAGTATCATTGTTTATCTTTTGTGCATCACTTGTGTATATTTGTGCTGTACTAGTTCATATCTGGAATTGGTACTGGAAGATATTGTAAATTGGTGATAGTGGGCTCTGTTGTCTTGCACTGTGATGAGAATGGTCTAGTTCTGAAACTGTCTTGATAACTTGTTCAGTTTTGAGCTCTATTAGAATTGCTTGCTGTTGACATATTGTCTCTAGAGCTTCTGTCATTTTTGTGATACTTCGTCTGATCACATGAATAGATTTTCTGCTGGTTCTTCTATCAGCCGAAAGGCTTGTAGCTGAATGTTGTATTCTTATGTGAGTTCATTAGTAATCTGCTAGCTTAAATATTGAAGTATTGAATTCTTTGATTCATTTAAAGTGATATGTTGATGGAAAGTATAATTGTTTTCAATTGGGCATGGGATTAATATTGTCCATATAGTGAAGCTTTATTTAGAGCTCAAAATATGATTGCTTGTTGTCTAAGCCAATTTGTGAAGATTATAGACTTTAGTGCTAAGATTACCAAGTTTGTATCCTATGCAACTCACCTTCTCAGAGCACTCAATAACATCTATTGTCTGAGCTCTATGCTGATTTCTTACATATACATGTGGTATATGTTTAGCATTTCATTCAGTTTAAATGACATGAAAGATTTACATTTGGATATGTTGATTTGGTCATTTAAATGCTGGTGGATTAATGCTTTATTGTTTCATAATTATGCTGGAATTAATTATAATTATTTGCTAAAACTGCACATTTTACAACAGGAGGTAGGCACGGAACTAGCCTAAGTGGACTAGGAACTACAAAGAGGTAAAGACCAAAAAGAATGATTCAATCCAGAGGCAGATTGCAGAAGAAACTCATCCACCAGGTACGTATGAAAGCTGCAAAAGCAAAAAGGAAAGAGAAAGACATAGATGACTCTTCTTTTGGTAGTCTATCACATGTGACGTTCAACTATACTACGAAACGCAGGCCTTACGAGCTTCAACAACAGATAAGATGGCAGACATCCAGCTTAGACTCTCAAAAGAGAAGCTTGAAGCAGCACGAGCAAGAGAGAGAACGACAATGGCGAAGGACTACAAGGAACTCTTAATGGCTGGCACCACTTGCTTGACTAATAATGGAACTGCGGATTTGCGTTCGTAAACCTAATAATGGAAGCGGTGGATTAGGGATAGATTAGGGAAAGCGTGGTCTCACCCGTGGTGGAAAGAGCTCGAAGGAGAGTTGATCGCAATGTCAGAGAACATTGCGTCGGGTCTCCTCCCTCCACCTCTCCTCCCTATGTGACTAATGTCACAATGTGCCTCCCTCTTGCTCTAGCTTTCCTCTCCTCCCTCACCCTGCGTGAGTCGCTCTGTTCCTGTGTTCGGAACATATTGGAGGTGTAGCTTGCGTGCACTGTGCACCCTTCTAAAAAGGATGGGCTTAAGGAGTAGGAATGGGCCGACTGAGTGGGTCATGGTTGTAACCAAGAGAAGGCCTATAATGGCCTAGGCGCCTCGCAAGTCGCAAATGAGTTAAGGCCCATACAAATGAGCCAGTGGCACCATGTAGAGTTCGTTTTGCTCGTCGATTTCGGATGTTAACTTTGGTCGACAGTGCACATAGGCCGTGCACGGTGGTCTCTGAATGGCTCGACGACCACGCCTGGGATCTTGTGGCTTCGGTGCTACCCGGGGAAGCCGGCTTAGTCGAGGTTAAGGTGTCTTATGTATCGTAATCGGAGCGGATACGAACTTATTCTCTATCTTTTTTTTTCTAGAGTCGGAGTTCAACATAGATAGTGACGGATACTGATTTCTCCTTTCCGTATTCGCTCTGCAAGTCTTCTGTCGGTCAAACAGATGGAAACATGAGCGGATCCAAGAAATTAGGTCACGCGGTATCACCACATGTTGATCTCACTTGGGCAATTAGGGTCACTTCCTGCATATATAGAGTGTTACTCTTGATTATGTCGAGGTCGCTAGGTTACAAGACCCCAATGTATTGAAATTATTGGCTCTTTTTGCACCTCTACTCAGGACATTAGAAAGTACATGTACAATCAGAGCGAATACAGATGTATATCGCTCGCCACGTATCATATTCCGTATTTTTTTCTCAGAGTAGGGGGCGAACATAGACAATACCGGATACCCATTTCTCCCATTGTATTCATTGGTTGACCGGACGGAAATTATCCGCGCTGTTTTCATCCCTACTTCCCAACAAGTCGACGTATTCCACCAGGTGCTCTGCCGCAAGATTGTGTAACTGTTTATTGGAATCTAGGAGCAGAGCACAGGCAATACATAGTGCGTGACTTTACTACGCGGCACCGTTCTTTGCTAACGTGGAATCGTACCGCTCCCGTCTTTCGTTTTCTTGATTCTTCTCATTCGGCGGGCTCTCGGATATCAGGATGCGTAACGATCTTGTCCTGCTGCTTTTCTAGGCGGCTTGTTTTGGACTAATTTAGGGTAAAGAGTTGGGCATTTCAGCGTGTCATCGTCAAACGTGTGGGGGTCTCGGGCACTAACGCATGTCGATCGGTTATCCCCTGCCTAGGCAGTGGGCAGTGGGCAGTGGGCAGCGCGCGCTTGGAGTTGGGACACCGGCAACGCCTCGGCCGCGCGCGATTGAACCACTACACCTCGGCCGTGACCTCCTGGGCTGCGCGGGCTAGACCCTCGGCTGCATTGCCTCGCTGCCGTTGACCGTTGGGTGCTGGGCGTACCGCGCATAATGTATGTAGTACATGCATGCATCCGGCGTTCGGGACTTAGAAATTAGAATATCAAAGCCATGATGCGACATGCAACCCCAAGTTGACTCCCTGAGTTGTCGCGACTACGTGCTGGATCAAGTCGCACATGGTCGTGCACGTTCGTGCAACAACAGCAAAGATTATTAGATCGATCGCCAAACTCCCAGTGGAAACTACATGAAAACATCAACTCAGCCTGCTTCCTTGTAGCTAGTGCCAAATTCTCTCTCCGAAATGAAGCCGAACAACCAGCAAATCGCCCGGAAGGCGGCTTCCACCACCGGGCTGCTGCTCATCCTGCTGCTCGTCGCCTTCACCGTGTCCAACTACTCCTCGCTGACACTGAACCCAGACCAACACATCGATGTACCCAATGGGGCCTCCGCGTCTCATGCCACGGCAAGATCGTCCCGTGCGAGAAAAGCCGCCGGCACCGGCGCCGCGTGCGACGTCGGGAGAGGGGAGTGGGTGCCCGACCAGGCCGCGCCCTACTACACCAACGCGACGTGCTCGCTGATCGACGGCCGCCAGGACTGCATGAAGTACGGCAAGCCGGGGCTCGAGTTCATCCTCAAGTGGCGGTGGCAGCCCCACGGCTGCGACCTCCCACGCTTCGACCCGGCCGCCTTCCTCCGTCTCGTGCGCGGCAAGTCCATGGCCTTCGTCGGGGACTCCGTCGCCCGCAACCACATGAAGTCGCTCATGTGCCTCCTCTCCAAGGTACATACTTACTTGGTTAGTATTTCAGATCACAAGGTGGTCATCATGAACTCGATCGTGTTCTTGGTTGCCGCCCAGGCGGAGTACCCGACGGAGATCGAGCCCAAGGACTGCATCCACTGCACGCGTAAGTACCACTACCGCGAGCACAACTTCACCGTGTGCGTGTTCTGGACGCCGTTCCTGGTCCGGTGGAACCTGTCGCGCGCCGGCGGGCAGCAGTTCATGGACCCGCACAACGTGTACCTCGATGAGGCCGACCCCGAGTGGGCGCGCGACGTCGCCGGCTACGACTACGTCGTCCTCAACGGCGCGAAGTGGTTCACCCGCCCCACCATGCTCTATGAGCGTGGCCGCCTCGTCGGGTGCAGCAACGACTGCGGCGCGGCCAACGCCACCGCCGTGCCGCCGAGCTACGCGGTGCGCATGTCGTTCCGGACCGCGCTCCGGGCGCTCGCGGGGTTCCGCGGCAGGGTGGTCGTCCGGACGGTGGCGCCTCCGCACTACGAGAACGGCAAGTGGTACGACGGCGGGAACTGCCTGAGGACGCGGCCCATGCGGAGCAACGAGACGAGTCTCCCGGAGACCGAGGCCGCGTTCCACGCCGCGCAGGTGGAGGAGTTCCAGGCCGCGTCGAGCGCGGCGGCGGCGGGGCGGTTCGTGCTGCTGGACGTCAGCGAGATGATGCAGATGAGGGGCGACGGGCACCCCGGCCAGTACGGGCACTGGCCGCACGAGAAGGTCGGCTTCGGCATCGACTGCGTCCACTGGTGCTTGCCCGGGCCGGTCGATGCTTGGAACGAGCTGCTGCTCCATTTGCTGAGTGGTTAAGCACACATGATGCACGTAACCAAGGGTTGAAAACCCGTTACCGGGTTATTTTCCGCCGGAGGTCCGGTACCGGTAACCCGCCGGAGGTCAAACCGGATTTGGTTTGGTCAAAATTCGTTCAAATTTGATTAAAATTTATTCGAAATCTGAAAAATTGAATTTGAATTTAAAAACCGCCGATTCCGCTTCCGCCACCTCCCAGAGCCGGTTACCAGCCGGTAACCGGCGGCCCGCCAGGATTTTTATCCCTGCATGTAACTACTACTTAGTTTCTCTTCCCGTTGTATTGTACAAGCGGCATCGATTTGGATGCCGAGTGTTGTACTACCTGTGTCCTGACGTGCCTGTAGCTTTGTGTTTTGCTGTTTGCACCGTTTGAGCGCATCCGGCTTCGAAACATGCTTCAGTCTAATTGCTACATATGCAGCGTCTAGCATTAAACTGCAACTGTAACACCCTGGCTATTCGGAAACCAAGATGTCACCTTAATAAACTAACATACAACCATAATGCGGAAGAATTTGAATAATATCATCTAATGACATAAAGAGATCACTATTTAATAGAATCATGGCATGAAAATAGAATGAATTCAGCAAGTATAACAAAGGGTGATCGAAGATCACAAGCATTTCTTAATCAACCATAACATAGCAAGGGTTATCAACCACATCCAAATTTAATTATTACAGTTCATCGCTTAATGAATGAAGGCTAGAACCAAGTCCTATTATTGAATTGAAATACGGTGAAGTGAACAAATAGTGCATGTCTACTCCTCCCAATAGAGCCATCATCAACGATCACCTAAAATAAACAAACAAAGCAAGAATGAGTCCGAGACTCAAGAAGTACAATGAATAATTGAACATACAACATTTATGAACAAGGCAACATCTTTTAAGAATATGATCATAACATCGAATGAATATATGAATGAATGAAATGAATGCATTGAATGAAAGGAATGGATCGCACACGTGCTTATACCGGTATAGCTAGTGACAAACCCGTCGGTGTTCACCTAAGCCCGATTTAACAAAATACGGGACCCAAATCCCGTATGAAGAACGTTTCATACGGTGTCCAAATCTGCCCACATTGGAATGGTGGGTCTTACGTGCCCATACCGAATTGATGGGTCTTTGAAATCCACTCCGTGGATGAAAAATCTGCCCACATTGGAATGGTGGGTCTTACGTGCCCATACCGGAATTGATGGGTCTTTATAATCCACTCCGTGGAAGGAACATGAAAATGTATGCTTGTATTGAATTATGAATTATGAAAGACATCATATCCGAACATAGAAATAACACATAAGAAAGGAACATAAACTTTGAATATTCTCATGGATCACAAAAAACACAATATGAACATCAAGCATTCGGCGTTCACAAATCATAAGAATATCAAGATACTTGCCTTTCAAGCGATGCGTTCTTAGTAGGCAAAGAAGATGCCCCTAAACCCAAGCCTCTCCGCCTACACAAGTAAGTACTCAAATAAATACAACATGGTACATTACAATACCAGATCGTTCTACAACACCTTCCCAAACACCCAAGAAATCGCCATAAGCCCTATTCTGAAAAACAGGCAACATAACCATCTAATCGAATCTGGACAGCAGAACGGAAATAACCATAACTATTGACCTGGGACTCAGAACGAGGTGAGCCCAGTTCCTAACGAAACTTAACAAACATATCTACAACATTCTAGTTGGTGAGACGACCCAAATCAGCCAAAATCAAATGATAGCAGACAGATGAACTTGAATGACAGCTTCTGTCCAGATGAAGCGGACAGCAGTAAAGAACTGGTCACAACTTTTGATCTACAACTCCGATTAGGGAGTTCTTTATCATTCTGGAAAGTTTATACAAATGTCTACAATAACCTAGTTGGGTGAAAACCCTGAATCTGCTGTTAACAAACTCATAATTTAGGAGACAACTTGACAGATTAATCACGTCAGAATTATGGACAGTCGGAATGAAACTATCATAACTTTTGATCCGTATGCCGGAATTTCGTGTTCTTGGTGGCCACAGAAAGCTAAGAACAGAATCTAAATATCTCTAGGAGGTGGACATCTCAAATTCGGCCTCTAAGAATCCTCCCACGCAATCTACTGAACAGAATTGAATTTCTAACAGCAGCAAATCGATCCAATCAACTAATCTAATTTCACATCTAATCATCATCAAACAGCGGAGAAAGCACCTCATTATCCTTAGGAAGACGCTGAACAATCTCCCGAAGAAACTCTTCTTTCTCCTCCTTCTTCCTTCTCCTCTGGCTTCCGATGGCCAAGCAGGAAGGATGGCGCCGGGAGCGGAGGAGCAGCAGGAGGCGGAGCATCAGAGCACGATGCTACTGTGGCGACGGCTACTGTAGAAAATAGTGGCTAGGGTTTGGTCCCTCCCTCCCTTGCCTTCTAATGGGCCGCCACCCACTCATGGGCCTTGGGCCGCTATGGCCAGCCTCCTCTCCTCTCGAATATGGGTTGGTGGCCCATTTCTCCTCAAATTCTGAATTTTGAACTAATTCCTTCTCTAAACTTTGTTACAATCAAAATTGAATAAAATTCCTCTCCTAACAAGTTTCTCTCTTACCGATAATATTATCTCTAATTGAAATTTGGGGTATTACATTCTACCCCTTAATAGGATTCACTTCCCGAATCTACTCACCGCCTTCTCGAAAGAAAACTACGATCGAATTAAACAATGACAAACACGCACCCATTGCGAATATCTTCCAAGTGGCCTCTCTCAAACCGATGAGACCACAACGCAAGATGTAAAACAATGTCGTCCTAACACTCAACTCGGCAATTTCAGTACAATCATCAAAAGAGAATCGAAGGTAAGACCCTACTCGATGGTCAAGATCTTTAACGAAATCCCACGCTTTGAATTGCTCGGTTACTCAATTAACACCGAACACACCAAACGCTATGCATGCTTGCGAATGGACCCGAGACGGTCAAAGTGATATGCCAACTTCCTAATTTCGCAATCGTCGAAACGAATGAATGTACTTGGGCCAACTTCCTTCGAGAAAAGCACACAAAATGCTCAAAATTGAACCCTTCATCTAACAAGGAGCACCTCTTTAAACAAGAATGCACAATGTAACTCGTTCTAAACAGCTATTTTACAAAGAGAATCCAATCTGAAATTAAAGAGTTCTCATCGCATCCACGCAATGCTAACTCTCCACAAAAGGGTCAAATCCAAAGTCGACAACTCATCACAAAAGCAATTCCACTTTCTAAATAGGCGCTTTTATTGAATACCACGAAAGCCAAAGGAGAAATCACTCAATACCCAAACCAAACACTTTTTTGCTTTGTCTCGAATTGGAGAGAATCAAACATGCTAACAAAGCGCCAACTCAAAGTGCGGAAGACACCAATCAACAACACAAAACTCAAACAAGAAACAAGAAAATGCTTCACCACCGAGGAAACATCTTTTTCTCGCCTCTTTTTAGGAATAAAGTCTCTCTCAAACCTTAGAATTCAAATTCATCACATACCACACGAGCTCAAACCTCTTAATTTAACATCCTCAAATTATGCTTAAACCAAATACATCATCCACACCTTTATGGAGAGACTCTATTGATTCCATCAACACTCTAGACAACTCCTTCAACTCGATTTAAATTAATTTGTTAGAAAGCCCCAAAGCACCTCAAAAAACCCACGCAATCCCATCACCTCCAACTTTCAAGAATAACACTTTAGAATCCTCAAGACACACTCATGTACTACATCGAAGAGTTCTATCAATGCTCATTCCATCGCTTCTAGAAATGCCGTTAATCTATTTTCTCTACACACCATCATTGGGCGACCAAAGGTCTAGCATAAAAAATGCAAAGCCCAATTTTAACCACCAAAACCTCTCAAGAACGAACTTATCTTATAACAGATAGAGAAATCATCATATTGAATATGCCCACAATTCTAACATACTCACTCATTGACATCATCAGAAATCACCCACCCAAACTCGCAATACTTTCCAATTGCGTTACTCATTAAAATTGATCAAGGTTTCTATACCTTTGATAATCCCCAATATTTTAACATGAACTAAGGTTCTGGAATTACACCATACCATAGGTTCGACTTGGTCGTACCATTATTCGGTTTTACTCATCGAAACCAAGTCATACCTGACATTAACTCAACACTTCCTACCGTCTCCAAAGTTGTCGTAACGACTAGAGTTCCCACAATTCTATCCTCATTAAACTACACCAACACAATTCTTATACACAACCGTATAAGGTACCCCATCATGGTACTCTCATGAACTCCACCAATATTTCCCATACTTGTAAACAATTTCTAAGGTTCCACTTAACATGAATGAAAGATCTTGAACCACAACCACTATAGGTTCTATCAATTGCAATAATGACATTAGTTGGCCCTAAGGACAAAACTTTTGTTTAAGTCAAACCTCGCCAAGGGTTACTCCAAGAAATCAACTTATCACCTATTATGCTTTCAAACAACTTGACTTTCAAAGTCTCACAAAGTCTCTCATTGATCACCACCAACCAAAAGCCACTAAACACTCTAAAGGGTTTTATAGAACAAATCCATAATTCATTTCTCAAAAGAAAAGACAATTGAAAACGATTCCCAACAAGAAAGAAAATGTTTGCCACTCGCATTAAGCATATGACCAAGGAAAATAGTCAATTAAGCAATGAACTCGGAAATCATAAAGGAAGTCCACAATTGAGGGCACAAGTCCCGCACGAAGAAAACATCAAACCTCTCTTGAGAAGAAAGTGTTGCACTAAAAAAAAATCGAGAAGCTCTAATGGCAAAAGCAGAAAGTTTAGGCACACTTCAAATAGACCGTAAGTTACATAACTTGGCGTAAAACTCAAATACTTCTACTACACTTTTGCCTTTAACAAAAGAAATATTCTTCTTTGATTGAAACATCACTTTGCCAACTCAACTAAGGAGCCTTAAAGCTCAAAACTCAAGAATCACTTAAGAACCAATAGAACATTCAAATACATTATTTTGGTTTGAACTAATTTCAGATACCACCTAATTCATCAGCTCTAAAAGGTCACTAAAGCAAAACTTGAAATGTTCTCATTTAAGCGATATCACTAATGGCGATCAAATTACTTTATCTCTGAAATAATTAATATCAATCTTACATTACTGTTAATTTTAATAACATCAGTAACATACGGTAGTACCAAGAATCATCAGACTTTATTATAGCATCCTAAAGCTTTTCAAAAGACATACAAGCCACATGGTTGAAATAATTTTTTACTTTAACAAGATCATACTATGCAATAGCAATCTTGTAAGGTACCATATCAAGGCCACTTATGAAATTGTCCCACTCACCAAGTTGGTATTACGCCACACCAACATCACTCTCATTATCAATTGACAAATGCATTAAACATGTAAGAAGATATGGTGCTACTCGATTCACCAACAATCTATCTAGACCTTTAATCGGGTTTCAAGAATTTTACCACGTCGCATAGGTAATTCTAGCATTTATGAAAGATCATCAAGAAATTACCCAACTATGCTACCAAGGACATCGCTTAAGATTAACTATGCAACATACCATTGACCCAACTTGGCATCCTATACATGATCAATTACCTTGTATTCTTACAACTTATCATTTAGCACAACAACCATTACAAAAGATTGTTAACACTTTCCTTCAGAAAGAAAAGGTTCGAACTTCAACACTCCAACTACCCCCAAAAGAATTGAATGGAATCAAAACCTTATTCAATGAACTCTGTAAAAGAAATAATTTCCATTATCCAAAATACCAAACGAATAACCAGTCGCCTTTATCAATAGGAAAGATAGGATTCTCATGAAAGAGAACAATCTTGTAAATAACATCCTTTACAAGTAGTAAAGAGAGCTCGATAGTTGGAAAGACATTAATTGCCCTGAAAAACAAATAGGGATCAATGAAAACCCATACCCAACCATTTTGTTTGAATACAATCTCCAACTTAACCACAACAAGGCATCACAAAAGGATCTTAACACTTTCCTTCTAAAAGAGATGTACTAACTTCAACACTCGAATGATCCAAAAGAAATACATAGAACCAAGGCTTTATCATATTAACAAACTTGTAATAGAAAACTTTCATTAACCAAAATATCAAATGAATACATGAATCATTCTTTTCCAATAAGAAAGAAGGAACAATCGTGAAGGTATCAATCTCGACAATTAACCAAAATCACAAGTAGTGAAAGCAACTCAACAGTCGAAAAACAATAATTGTTTTATAGAATCTTTAAAGACCCATTGGGACCAATCAACTATCATGAACCACGATCCAAGAGAAATTTATCAACCACCACAGAACAAGTATTTTGCCAAATTCAGAAATCAAGAAAGAGAACAACTTTCTAAAGCAACTCACGCCAACCACAAACTATGGTACTGGGTAACTACTCCCCTAACCACACACCGCTAACAAGGGTGTAACCCGTGAATCCCAGAGTGACAACCACGCCCTCAACTTCTTAACATCCGTTATCAACGCTGCGAACCAATGTAATTAGCTATAAATATATAGGATCATCTCATGACAATCATAGAATAAATTCATAGATATAAGATATCACATCATATCATAGATTAACAACAAGAAAGATAGTACGTAGCAATTCAACAATTGCTCAACAAATGAAACATAATAATGGAAATGCGGAAACAATGAATTACCCAACCCCACCCATCAGGCACATTGTGTCATTTTAATATCTTAATTACCACGGACCTAAAGCCCGCTCGATACCAACCGTAACACCACGCTATTTGGAAACCAAGATGTCACCTTAATAAACTAACATACAACCATAATGCGGAAGAATTTGAATAATATCATCTAATGACATAAAGAGATCATGTTTAATAGAATCATGGCATGAAAATAGAATGAATTCAAGCAAGTATAACAAAGGGTGATCAAGATCACAAGCATTTCTTAATCAACCATAACATAGCAAGGGTTATCAACCACATCCAAATTTAATTATTACAGTTCATCGCTTAATGAATGAAGGCTAGAACCAAGTCCTATTATTGAATTGAAATACGGTGAAGTGAACAAATAGTGCATGTCTACTTCCTCCCAATAGAGCCATCATCAACGATCACCTAAAATAAACAAACAAAGCAAGAATGAGTCCGAGACTCAGCAAGTACAGTGAATAATTGAACATACAACATTTATGAACAAGGCAACATCTTTTAAGAATATGATCATAACATCAAATGAATATATGAATGAATGAAATGAATGCATTGAATGAAAGGAATGGACTACACACGTGCTTATACCAGTATAGCTAGTGACACACCCGTCGGTGTTCACCTAAGCCCGCATTTAACAAAATACGGGGAACCAAATCCCGTATGAAGAACGTTTCATACGGGTGTCCAAATCTACCCACATTGGAATGGTGGGTCTTACGTGCCCATATTGGAATTGATGGGTCTTTGAAATCCACTCCCGTGGATGAAAAATCTGCCCACATTGGAATGGTGGGTCTTACGTGCCCATACTGGAATTGATGGGTCTTTATAATCCACTCCCGTGGAAGGAACATGAAAATGTATGCTTGTATTGAATTATGAATTATGAAAGACATCATATCCGAACATAGAAATAACACATAAGAAAGGAACATAAACTTTGAATATTCTCATGGATCACAAAAAAACACAATATGAACATCAAGCATTCAGCGTTCACAAATCATAAGAATATCAAGGTACTTGCCTTTCGCGATGCGTTCTTGTAGTAGGCAAAGAAGATGCCCTAAACCCAAGCCTCTCCGCCTACACAAGTAAGTACTCAAATAAATACAACATGGTACATTACAATACAAGTATCGTTCTACAACACCTTCCCAAACACCCAAGAAATCGCCATAAGCCCTATTCTGAAAAACAGGCAACATAACCATCTAATCGAATCTGGACAGCAGAACGGAAATAACCATAACTATTGACCTGGGACTCAGAACGAGGTGAGCCCAGTTCCTAACAAAACTTAACAAACATATCTACAACATTCTAGTTGGCGAGACGACCCAAATCGGCCAAAATCAAATGATAGCAGACAGATGAACTTGAATGACAGCTTCTGTCCAGATGAAGCGGACAGCAGTAAAGAACTGGTCACAACTTTTGATCTACAACTCCGATTAGGGAGTTCTTTATCATTCTGGAAAGTTTATACAAATGTCTACAATAACCTAGTTGGGTGAAAACCCTGAATCTGCTGTTAACAAACTCATAATTTAGGAGACAATTGACAGATTAATCACGTCAGAATTATGGACAGTCGGAATGAAACTATCATAACTTTTGATCCGTACGTCGGAATTTCGTCTTCTTTGTGGCCACGGAAAGCTAAGAACAGAATCTAAATATCTCTAGGAGGTGGACATCTCAAATTCGGCCTCTAAGAATCCGAAATCGGCCACGCAATCTACTGGACAGAATTGAATTTCTAACAGCAGCAAATCGATCCAATCAACTAATCTAATTTCACATCTAATCATCATCAAACAGCGGAGAAAGCACCTCATTATCCTTGAAGAACCCTAGGAAGACGCTGAACAATCTCCCCGAAGAAACTCTCCTTTCCTCCTCCTTCCTTTCCCTTCTCCTCTCTTCTTCCCGATGGCCGGCAGCAGGAAGGATGGCGTCGGGGAGCGGAGGAGCAGCAGGAGGCGGAGCACTGTAGCACGATGCTACTGTAGCGTGGAGGCTACTGTAGCGCGGAGGCTACTGTAGCACGGCGGCTACTACAGAAAATAGTGGCTAGGGTTTGGTCCCTCCCTCCCTTGCCTTCTAATGGGTCGCCACCCACTCATGGGCCTTGGGCCGCTATGGCCGCCTCCTCTCCTCTCGAATATGGGTTGGTGGCCCATTTCTCTCCTCAAATTCTGAATTTTGAACTAGTTCCTTCTCTAAACTTTGTTACAATCGAAATTGAATAAAATTCCCTCTCCCGAACAAGTTTCTCTCTTACCGATAATATTATCTCTAATTGAAATTTGGGGTATTACAGCAACAACGTATGTAGGGTCTGTTTGGTTTTTGACCTTAGCTAGGTATACCAAAATTTTAGTAATGCCAAAATACGGCAATACCAAAACCTAGGCAAAAAAATGTCATTTGGATCGTAGCCATACCAATTCTTAGACAATACCAAAATTAATGTGTTTGGATTGTAACCATACCGAAATTATCTAAAAATGTAAGTATGACATGTCGGCCCGTATGACATATTTTTTTCACCAAAATATGCCAACAGTGGTCCTGTTTTGTTGATTAAATGACAAAGAACACAACGATTCAATCGGATACTCGGTTTAGGAAATATAGTCATTTGAAACTGATTAATTAAACTAAGCATACCATTAATGCACCCAAAGGAGCCAACCAAAACCTGCCATGTGGCACCTCAAGTCTCTTTGCTGCGCAGCCAAATAATTGGTGACCGATTTGGGTGCCGTTGATCAGCCAAAGAATTGGTAAGCAATGAGCAGGTAATGTCAAAAATTCAAGGGCATGCCAAAATTTTGGAACTCAACCAAATACTAGCCAAAGTCATAGCGTATTACCAAAATTTTGGTAATGCTATTTATTATATTATTAAAGTGATAGAAAAAAAGCCACCACGTTCGCTCTCAAGGGCTAGAAATTCTCACGTTAATCGGTGAAAAAAGAGAAATATCCACACTGTTGATTATGGCGGGTCCAGATTATAACGATCTAGATTAAAGGAAAGTGTCTATGTCAGGTACAATATAGAAATAAGAGCCCATCTCAAGTACAATGTAAAAATAACGGAAATTCAGAATAAAAAATAAAATACAATTAGCAACTTAATTTTGATACGAATTCCTAAGTAAAATCACTAGATAAACATAATTAAGAATTAAAAATAATAATTGGATTGGTACACGAATCCCAACAAAAAATAACTCGAATTCGGAATAAAACACAAAATAAAAATAGCAAATTGATTTTCATACTAATTCCTAAGTAAAATTCTAAAAATATATAATTCAAAATAATTTTTTATTAGTATATGAATTCCAACAAAAATACCTAGATTTTGGAATTTAAAATAAAATAAGAAATTTGATTTCAATATGAATTCCAAAATAAAAACCCTAATAACTCAGAATTCATAATAATCTTTATAAATAATTAGCAACTAGATTAATATACTAATTCCAACAAAAAATAATTGAAATTTGGGATAAAAAATTTGCAATTTGATTTCCTTATGAATTCCAAAGTAAAAATATTTATTAAAGCGATAGAAAAAGAAGCCACCACGTTCGCTCTTAAGGGCTAGAAATTCTCACGTTAATAGGTGAAAAAAGAGAAATATCCACACTGTTGATTATGGCTGATCCAGATTATAACGATCTAGATTAAAGGTAAGTGTCTATGTCAGGTACAATATAGAAATAAGAGCCCATCTCAAGTACAATGTAAAAATAACGGAAATTCAGAATAAAAAATAAAATACAATTAGAAACTTAATTTTGATACTAATTCCTAAGTAAAATCACTAGATAAACATAATTAAGAATAAAAATAAAAAATAATAATTGGATTGGTACACTAATCCCAACAAAAAATAACTCGAATTCGAATAAAACACAAAATAAAAATAGCAAATCGATTTTGATACTAATTCCTAAGTAAAATTCCTAAAAATATATAATTCAAAATAATTTTTTTATTAGTATACTAATTCCAACAAAAATACCTAGATTTTGGAATTTAAAATAAAATAAGAAATTTGATTTCAATATGAATTCCAAAATAAAAACCCTAATAACTGTAATTCATAATAATTTTTATAAATAATTAGCAATCGGATTAGTATACTAATTCCAACAAGAAATAATTGAAATTTGGGATAAAAAATTTTGCAATTTGATTTCCTTATGAATTCCAAAGTAAAAAATATTTATTAAAGCAATAGAAAAAGAAGCCACCACGTTCGCTCTCAAGGGCTAGAAATTCTCACGTTAATCGGTGAAAAAAGAGAAATATCCACACTGTTGATTATGGCGGGTCCAGATTATAACGATCTAGATTAAAGGAAAGTGTCTATGTCAGGTACAATATAGAAATAAGAGCTCATCTCAAGTACAATGTAAAAATAACGTTCATCTCAAGAAATTCGAAATAAAAAATAAAATACAATTAGCAACTAAATTTTGATACTAATTCCTAAGTAAAATCACTAGATAAACATAATTCGAATAAAAAAAAAATAGTAATTGGATTGGTACACTAATCCCAACAAAAATAACTCAAATTCGAATAAAACACAAAATAAAAATAGCAAATTGATTTTGATACTAATTCCTAAGTAAAATTCCTAAAAATATATAATTCAAAATATTTTTTTTATTAGTATATAATTCCAACAAAAATACCTAGATTTTGGAATTTAAAATAAAATAAGAAATTTGATTTCAATATGAATACCAAAATAAAAACCCTAATAACTGTAATTCATAATAATTTTTATAAATAATTACCAATTGGATTAGTATACAAATTCCAACAAAAATAATTGAAATTTGGGATAAAAAATTTGAAGTTTGATTTCCATATGAATTCCAAAGTAAAAATATTTATTAACTAAAATTTGCGATAGAAATAACATTATAAATTTTATTTACACAATTGGATTGTTAAATACAACCAGAAATTTCAAAAAATTGTTGTATGAATTTCAACAAAAAAATAACTACTATTTGGAATAAAAATAAATTAAAATTGGCAATTTGATTTTGACGCTAATTCCAAATTAAAATCCATAAATAAATTTAATTCGCATAAAAATTAACAATTGGATTAGTATATGAATTTCAACAAAAAATAACTTAAATTTGGGACAAAAAATGAAAGAAAACTTGAAATTATATTTCCATACAAATTCCAAAGTAAAATCCCTAAATAACTAAAATTTCAAATAAATTAATTATAAGTTATAATGAGGATACCACAAATCGTGTCAGATGAGACCACAAAAGAGTGCAATGATGTCGATTTGTCCTACAAGAAGACATTGATCCATAAGGAAACGAAGAGCTGCGGCAGCGATGACAAAGATAAGAATAATATCATGCTGCTCACCTTAGCCATTCCACAAAGACAATGTTGTGCTACTCGCTGGAGCTACCGAAGAGAAAGGCCGGAGTCGAAGGAGCCAAGTGTTGTGACAATAAGTGGTGAGCATCAGTGTTATTGAAGAAGTCAGTGGCCAAAGAAGCTTAATGATGGGGAAGCCCTAGCAAAGAGGAGATGGAGCTTTGCATTGAAGACGACCTATCGACAATATGGGGTTATCGTGTAACTAGGAGCTGCCATCGTTGGTGACACGGCGTCGCCGGCGATGGCTAAAAGATTCTTCATATAGTTAGACAAATGACTAAAGCGTATATACCTAAGCATCGATGAACATGGGAGGTCATAGTAGTTAGTAAGGAAGCCACATCGTTGAGTTGGACAACATCGAAGAGGAGCGACCAACATGGTAGAAGAAGACATCGAGCAAGTATAATATCGTCATGTGTATATACATGCATGCAACCATACGAATATAAACACGAGCGTACATAAACAAAGGAGCAAAGAGCTCGGAATAGAGATAGCGCAATAGTAAGGAATAAGCTCGGGGCCACCAGAGAAAGTGTGGAGGGTGTCCTCGGCAAGGATCGGTGACATTTGCACGTATGTGTGTTGATATCACAACAGTTAGTATTAAACAATAATTGGAGAGAAGTAGAGGTGTTCACGGGCGGCCGGCCGAGCCTCGCCTGTTGGCCGGGCTCGATCGATTTTTCTACCGAGCCCGAAAGTCCAGGCGTCAAAAAAAAGTGAAAATCTATTTTTTTAATTCCGAAAATGAGTTAAATATCACTTTTTTATTCCAAAAAATGATTAAAATATTATTTTTAAATCAAAAATTGATTTTTCGGATCGGTAAGCCTGCTTAGGCTCGCCCATTTTGGTCGGGCTTTTCAAGCTGGCTGGCTTGACCTACCGCCTTTTGAATAGGTCTAGAGAGAAGTAGAAGATAACTATGTGGTAGAGTATTGCATCAGAAGGGGTAGCAACTGAGAGATATCGATCAAGAATTGGACTTGTTGTTGGAGATTGAAGTAGAAAAACTGTGGCGGGGAGAAGAGATAGAAGACACACGATTCGATAGGGCAACCAACGGGAGGGAAGATAAGTTCAAGATAGATCACCCATGGGGCATCGGTGTATACGTGGGTAAGGTACTCTAATACCGTGTAAATTGATAAGATAATTTGTTGTATATATAATCAACGTATTGCTTGAGATTAACAGAGGTACATGTGCATACAAATATTTTGGAAAAAGTAACCAGTGGAGGAAAAAAAGGCATGCAACTACATGATGCATACATGATAGAGAGTGGTTAATTTATTATACTAGAGATTTTCTTCCATCAAAACTCATACATCAGTTACGTTCCTTAAGTTGTGTTTTTCTTCAAGTTTCCATTGTCATTTCTAATTTTTACGATATCTGAAAAATCTAAATAGCTACGAGATACGTAAATATATTCCCAAGCATCTAAGTTATATCATTTGATATTAAAAAACTTTAAAACAAATATAGCCGCGCAAATGCGCGGGACACCTTGCTAGTTTGGGGTAAAGAACCAAACAGGCCTATAGTACCAGGCTACCAGAAATGCAAGGAATCTCTGTAGAAAATAGAAATGTCAATTTTGTAGGTGCCCGGTGCAAATAATTACGCCTGTTAACCAAAATATTTGGCTTCATCGTGCTCTCTAGTTCACTGTTGATCTCTCAAACGCATAGAGCCCCAAGCGCGATGTTTTTTAAAAAACAAATACCTAGAGGACACACACCACACACACTCCTGACACCCCTCACTCACACCAATGAACGGGAGCTGAGCAGCTGACTTCGTGATGCTTGTCTAAAAAAAGAAAAGAAAGGAAAAGTAAAAAAGGGTGCACTACGGCTCAGAAGCACGGTGAGAGGCTTCCCACTGTACGGTCTAAACACTATTATAAAATAGGCTATACTGGATGCTCCATCACAGACTGGAATCGTCTGTGATACGTAACTATCACAAACGATTTATAACTAGAACCGTCTGTGATAATTTACAGACGGTTCTGCTTATAAACTGTTTGTGATAGTACAAAATCATAGACGGTTCTTAATAAGAACCGTCTGTGATATGCTACCATTATAAATATGAGGCCATCCCGATAGACCCCTACCCCTAGCGCCTCCAGCCCTTCCTGTTTGAGTCGCCACCTGTGTTTGCTTTTAGAAGAGCCGCCGAGCAGGATATATTGAAGATATTTAACAACCCGGCGTAGATCGAAGCACACTTGATTCGAAGGGGTTTCAAAAAAAGGTATACATGTTGGACCAGTCACGGTGAAGAGCAGATTATACAGGAAGTTAATAATGACGACATCGCCGAGGAAGTCAACGATGTGCCGGATGTGGACTATACTTTTGATGAGGATAGGTGGTATGATGACAATCTTGATCAGATGCTACGCGATGCAGAAGAGAACTACAGTGACAGAGAGTTTGGTAAATTCGATGGCTTAATGGAGGACTCGGGGAAACCTTTGTTCCCTGGCTGCAAGGTGGAATATACTAGCTTGTCATCCGTGCTTGAACTGCTGAAATTGAAGGTAAGCAATGGTTGGTCCGACAAGAGTTTCACGGCGTTGTTAGGTCTCCTAGCGGACATTCTTCCAGAGGGAAACGTGTTGTCCAGCATCACCTACTAAGCCAAGAAGATTCTTTGTCCATTGAGAATATAAGTAGAAAGAATTCATACATATCCGTTATGAAACTAGGTTCTATAATCACGTGGCATGAGTCGATCCCAAATGATGTACACTCCTATGGCCAGCGATTTAGTTGTGCCTAACGGTTAATTAAAACTAAACATTTCCGACTAAAAAAACTACTGTAGTTTCTTTTCCCATTTGTGTTAGGGCTCTTTTACGCTATACTTAATTTAATATGAGCCGTTTATTCCTTTTGATTCAAAGCCTCATATTAACTATGATTTAATTATACTACACTTGGTATTATGAGTAGTATAATCCTGATAGGGGTAAAATTATAATTGTCTATGTGGAGATTACATGGCATAAGAGTAATATTTCTAACCCTAGTTGGAACTCTCACAAAAAAAATTATAAATACAAATAAAAATCTATTATACCTTTAACAAATCAATAGTTAGATTTAATTTATACTACCATCGTATACTATCAATAGAATGTACCCTTTTTTGTGTGTTTTGTTGTTTGCACCGTTTGAGCGCACCTGGCTTCCAAGTTCCAAACGTGCTCCAGTCTAACTGCTACATCTGCAGCGTCAACTAGAAATGCAAAGGAATTTCTCTAGAAAATAGACGTACCAGTTTTGTAGGTGCTCGGTGCAAATAATTACGCCTGTGAAACAACATATTTGGCTTAATCAAGCTCTCTCGTCTCTAGTCCACTGCTGATTTCATAAACGCGTAGAAACCTGAACGCGATGTTTTACTGATGAACGGGAACCGAGCAATTGACTTCGTGATGCCTGTCTAAAAAAAAGGAAAAAAGGAAAAAGGAAAAAGAAAAGTAAAAACTCTGATGCCAACCTAGCTCTCAGTCACCATGTTACTAGGTCAAGTCAACCTCATGCCGCGTGTATTATCCAGGGGCGGATCCAGTAAGGAGCACCAGGGTGCACAGGACACCGGGTCTAAAATCGTATTATATATACATATATCTCGTGTTCTATATATATATATATAAATAGACTAAACAGTACTGGACACCCGTACAGCCAAAACGAAGGACACCGGTCCGTCTGGCGCGCGTCTTGCGTCTTGCGAGGGCGCGTCATCGTTGGCGCTTAGCGCGTGGGCGGCTTTCCGTCCGCCCACCGAGGAGCGAAAGCAAGCGCCAGCGCGGCCTAGCCAGCCGAAGCGAGCGTGGCCTCAGTGGTGAGCGAGCGAGCGAAGTTATGCGTCTGGTATTGCGTGAATCGCGATGTCGTCGGGCGGGCGTCTTGCGAATCGGCAATCGCGGTCGGGTTCACAATTCACAAAGCCATCAAGACTTTCACGCCGAACGCCTCAACCACCGAAGTCACGCCATCGCTCGGTGTGAAATTTCTAGCGGCGAGGCGGCGAAGCCACATGACACGATGTCGCGGTGAGCTCGTGATCATCTCCAAAGAGGCCGTCTGGCGCTTCCTTATCGCTTCTGAGTTCTTTTTTGGTCTCCTTCCATATTTTCACCGCTAGAGTATTCTCATCCTCCGTAATCAAACCGGGGTGGTTGGTAGGTAGAACTGCTTGCCAGTAGTGCTTTGGATTGTTTGTTTTCTTGTTCTTTAAGCAGATTTAGGAATTGTTTTGGTTGCTTGAGCTGTGCCAAGAATGCTAGTAATTGTTTCTTGCCTTGGGAATGGGGATGATGTTCGCTAAGTAGAGCTCGGATTTGCTGCCCGCATAAGTAGGAGAGAAAATCGTAAAAAAGGTTGTCGTGGTCCAAGCGGGATGCTATTTGGTGAGTCATGGATTAGTCTGCAACTTGCTAATGGAAAATTTATCACTGAGCTAGTAATGGCAAAATCTTCCCTCTTCAGGATTGGATCCTCTATTATACCTCCAAGGAGAAAATGTATGCTCCAAGAATGTATTTTTGTGTCTAGTTAGGTTCAAGCACAGGGAATCTCCTTCAAGGAGCAAGAAAGGAATGCCACGTTTTCTCTGTGGCCTTTAGATTCAGAGGAAAGAAACAATAGATCATAATCACGAGCTACCTTTTGGTTTCTTCGGCTCTTCGCCAATCCATGACTCTCTGTGGCCTTTAGATTCAGAGGAAAGGAAACATAGAGACTATTAACGACCTTTCTCAAAAAATGGTGAAGACAAGAAAACATATTTGCTATCATTTGGTTTACGACTCTTGAAGCTAACACTAGTTTTGCCTGTTGCCACTGCTACAGTTGAGAGATGCTTTTTAGCCATGAAAAGTGTGAAAACATGTTTGGCCAATCGCATTAGCGATGACTTCTTGAGAGATAGCCTTATTTGCTATAAGGAGAAATGCGAAATAGGGAAAGTTACCAATGATGCTGTAATTCATCGCTTCCAGAACTTAAAAGGAGCGTAGAATGAAATTATAAAATGTAATGTACTTATCTTTGTTTCGATAAATTCACAATTCTTTTACTTAAAATTTCACTAAGTGATTTCTTCTACTTTTGTAGGCTATCAAGGTCGGATGTTGTTTTCTGCCGATGCCGACCATCTTTTACCCATGGTTTGGAACTTTATACACCATTTATTCACTTTGTCACAGTTAACCAAAACTACTACTAGGAGTGTAGGATCCTTTGTTTTGGTAAGCACTTTGATGGCTATTTTTTCATCCGTTATATTGAATTGTTTAACATATTACTATTCTAATTTCTATACAACATTGCTTTATAATTAGACATATGTGATATGTATAGGACACCCGATCATTTTCGTTCTAGATCCGCCCCTGGTATTATCCATTCTGGAACGAGGATTGGATCCAAGATGGAGATTAGACAGAGTAGATGGCATCTTAGTTATACTTTATGGCGCAATAGACGTTGCCGATCACAGGCCTCAGCAATGAGGAGTTTAGGACTGACTTTGACTTCGACTGCTGTTTGCTAGCAATGTCTTAAGAGTTAAGACTGCATTTAGTACTGAAGATCTTCAGATAGCTGAAAATATATCCACTCTCGTCATCTGAAACACTGAAAAATTTTGTAGCGCCCATGAGGACAGTTCATGAATCTTAGAACAATGCAACGGTGAAACAAATGTACGTGGTGAATATTACCTGATGCTTAGATCTGTTGGAACCGGCGACAACCTTTTCTACGAGTGAACAAGCACACAAGCGAGACGAGAACTAGTTTACGAGGTTCAGCAAAGCCCACGTCTCCAAGAGCCGAATCACGGCGGCTCTGTTCGTATGAGGAGTTTCTTTTATTTCTTTTGATTAGGATTATAAGAGGTCGGTGATATATATATTTATACTCCGATTACATGTTCGACTCTGACACAATCTTTTCCTTTCACTTTATTATATATGAGTCATACACAACAAATATCCACCTTAAAGAAAACACACACAAGAAAACGTTTTGACACTCCTCATGCATCCGTGGGCTAGGGATTACCTCCTTACTCAGCAACTTGTGACTCCCAGCAAGTCGAGGCAATACTAAAACTTGTTGGCGGTGACGGGTCTGGTCAACATATTCGCAACATTATCATCAGTGTGCACCTTCATCAAATCAATCTCTCTAGAGTTGATCAACTCCCTGATCTTGTGATACCTTGAATGAATTTGATTCGTCCTGATATGACACATTTGATTCTTGGCTAAATAAATTGCACTCTGGCTATCACAAATGCACCTGAACTCCACATTGCTCAACACCTAGTTCCTTCACTGATCCTGCAAATCATAACACTTCTTTTGTAGCTTCAACCACAGCCATGTACTCTGCCTCAGTTGTAATACAACAATAAACTGAATTGATGACTTCCAACATATAAACCCTCCACCTAGAGTAAAAACATACCATGTAGTAGACCTCCTATTATCCAAATCACCTGCATAGTTCGAATCCACATATCCAACAATCAAAGGATTACCTTGTTGTCCACCAAAAATAATACCATGACTTGTTGTACCTCTCAAGTACCTGAATATCTACTTGACTGCCTCCTAGTGTTGCTTTCCTGGTTTTGCCATAAACTTGTTGACTTAACTGACAACATGCGCCAAATCAGGCATTGTACAAACCATAGCATATATTAAACAACCAACTGCACTAGCATATGGAACACTCGTCATCTCTTCAAATTCTTTGTCTGATTCAGGACAAAATTCAGAAGAAAGTTTAAAGTGTTGTGCCAATGGAGTACTTGCTGGTTTGGCCTTGCTCATATCAAATAGCTCCAAGATTTTCTCAACATACTCCTGTTGAAACAACCATAGTCTCCTCGAGTTTCTATCCTTATGTGTCTCCATGCACAAAATTTTCTTTGCTGCCCTAAGTCTTTCATATCAAATTCCTAACTTTGCAAACCCTTCAAACTAATCACATCATACATGTGCTTTGCATCAATTAGCATATCATCCGCATATAGTAGTAGAAAAATAAATGAACCAACATCAAGGCGTCGAACATAAACACAACAATCATACACACATCGACTGTAGCCAATCTGCAACATGTAAGAGTCAAAACGTTTGTACCACTGTTTTGGAGACTATTTCAACCTATACAATGACTTCTTTAACTTGTATACCAGGTTCTGATTTTCTAGTTCAGCGAACCCTTCTGGCTACTCTATGTAGATTTGCTTATCAATATCACCGTGCAAAAACACTATTTTCACATCCATCTGTTCTAAGTGCAAATCCCAATTGGCTACCAATGCAAGAACTGTCTTGATAGAAGTATGTCTTACAATCGGGGAGAATACCTCGTCATAATCAATCCTCTTCTTGTGTGAATACCCTTTTGCAACTAATCGATCCTTGAACTTTTCCCTTTCTTTTTCTGATACCGCGGCTTTCTCTTGTAGACCTATTTGCACCCAATGGCCTTGTTATCCTCAGGAAGATGAACTAGCTCTCAAGTCTGATTCTTCTATAAAGACTCCATTTCTTCTATCATTGTAGTCATCCACCCATCTTTCTCCTGGTTTGTAATAGTCTCTTGAAAATTAGTTGGATCATCAGTACTAACAATAAGAGCAAATGAAACATGGTCTTCATACCCGAATCTCTTTGGAGCTTTCACATTAGTGCATTGTTGTCTATCTGTTGCCAATTGAAATTTCAGCAAATCCTCTGAAGTGGAATATGGAGGCAGTGTGTGTGAATCCTGAATCCTTGAACTATGTTCTAATTCTACCTGCACCGTATCTGAACCTTCAATCTCCTATTCCACCTCCTCTTTGTTTTGTTGTAACATTGATTTCTCATCAAAGACAACACCCTGCTCATCACCACTTTCTTTGATGTCGAATCCAAAAGCTTGTACCCTTTTAACACCTTTCTTGAAGAGCTCTTTTACAGTACACTCAATTTAATACTACACAAGATAGTATGAGTAGTAGAATCCCAAGAGGGATAGAATTGTAATTGCATGTGGGGATCACATGACACAAGATTAATAATATTTTGAACCTTAGTTGGAAAAGTCCATAATACCTTCATGAAAAAATTATAAATACAAAGAAAAGTCTATTATGCCCCTAACAAATCAATTATCAGATTTGATTTATACTACCACCATATATTGCTGGCAGAATGTACCGTAAAATGTTTCTTCTTGAAACCCAGAAAAATGCACTTGGTTGATTTTGCATCAAGCTTCGACCTTTCATCAGCTGGTATATGCATATAGGTTGGACAACCAAAAATTCTTAGATTAGTAAAATCAACCGAATTACCAGTACATACCTCCTCTACAACCTTACCACCCAAAGATGCCCGTGGTGATCTGTTTATGAGATAGCACACCATGTTCACAGCCTCTGCCCAGAAACATTTAGAAAGCACTACATTTAGCCTTAAGCATCTTGCTCGTTCACATATAGTCATGTTCATCCTTTCTATCACATTGTTTTGCTACGGTGTTTTGCATACTGTGAAATGCCGCCGAATACCATGCTCCTCACAATATCTTTGAAACCGTGAATCAGTATATTCAATACCATTATCAGATCTTAGATGCTTTACCTTCCTGCCTGTTTGGTTTTCCACCTCAGCTTTCGACCTTTCATCAGTTACGCTTCCACTTTCCGGACACAACATCTTCCTTTGACTTTGTTAGGCTGCTCCCAGTGCTCCACCCTGTCTGATATCTTAAGCCTGCCATGTAGGCAAAATGATGATGTGGCACCATAGTTAAGGAAGAGAGAGGGTACTCTAGTGTCTAATCTGGATACCGGTTCGGTCTCGAAATCCAACGCATAAAATTTATTGTGATCGATCCCGTGCATTGGGAAGATCATGCATGCATTGCTTTCGTACATGTCACAAATAGGCCATGACGAGGATCTAATAATCCTCATTTTATCTTTTATCTATAATTCTTATTATAAGTAAATATGATGTCATATGGTCCCTGGGTATTCCCCTTAATTTTATAAGGGAGAAGCCTACTAGGTGGTCGTAAGTTTTTCTACGACCACCCTCATAGTCGTAAGTCTTGCTATGACTACCTTATAGTCGTAAGTCTTGCTATGACTATCTTATGGTCGTAAGTTATTCTACGATTAGGTCAGCTACGACCACCTTATGATCAATAAAACCTATAGGCAAGTGGGTCCAATTGATTAAGGAATCCAAATAGTCAATATGCGTTGTTATTATGCGAAAAGATAACACATAATAACCCATTATCTCTGACTAGTAACTGCCATGCGGCGTGAAGGAGTCATCAGCCCGATGATTACTACAAACGTGCGCCCGTTACTGGATTTGATGAGGCGTCTCTTTAGTAGGGGAAAACGGCTATTCCTTCACGACTATATAAAGGCAACGATCAGAGAGAGGCAAGGACACACTATCAAGAGCTATCAGGGAGACAAGCAGGATCATCTGTAATAGTCTTAGTTTTTCTCCTGATTGTTCAGAATACACTCAATACCATACACACATAGGAGTAGGGTTGTTATTCTCTCCGGAGAAGGCCTGAACCTGTATAAAAATACCCATGTCAATCTCTCTGCGTGATTCTATTCTAGGAGACCCCCCGAATCAAACAATCTTTACGTAAGATCGGTTCTAAAACACCGACAGTTGGCGCCGACCGTGGGGATCTTCCGGTAATCTCTTGTCAACATACTCTCTTTTTCCCAAATCTCATGCACTCATGGCGGGAGAATGGAACGAGGAGAACAGTTTGACTTGGCGGACACGCAGATGTCGACATGGATGCGGTTTCGATTATGAGCCGAGTATTGACTCATCCGATGGTATTGTCGCCTCCGGGATAATCCCGCAGATCCGAGAGACAATGTCACGATGGAGTTGAGGAGGATCCTTATCCCCACAACAAGACGCCCAAGGAGGAATCTACCTCTCAAAGGACAAGGGTCAATCGACCAGACTACACCCAGTGGACTCACAACATGACGAGAGTTTTTCCTCCAAATGTCCGAGTCCCCTTAAGGCGGTCCGACTTGGTGAGACAAGTTCTGGAAGCCACAATTCCAGGACTCCACCAGCATCTGGTGATCCTCTCTCTCCGGATGACACCAGAGAGAGCGGGATCAAGCATGCTTTTCCTGCAAATTCGACCATCTCTCCGCAGATCACACCTGTGGATGGAGACGCTTATAACCCAGAGTTCCCCTACCTGGAGGGGATTGCTCCAAGTCGCCAGATGGTGTCTCTCGACTACTCCTCAAGCGGGGAGGCCTCGAGCGCAAGTGAGAATCATCAACGGGAGGTCTTCGTCCTTCCCTCAGATCAAGATCACTCTTCTAGAGACCGAGCTAGGGACACTCCCTGAAGATCACGAACTGCGCCTCCTCGTGACAATGGCAAGGGCACCACCGATGGCGAACAGGACCAACACCTTCATGAACGCGAGGGAAATCCTTGACATACTCGCACTCCATTGAGGCAGTCTCAAGAGTCTGATATGGAAGATCTTGAGGTTATTCGACGAAAGAAGATTGCAGCCCAGAAGAATTTGCCTGGACGCATCCAATATCAATCAAAGGAAGCTCAAGAACTCCAGCATATCAATGACTTGCTCGAGAATCCAACTCGAGAGCTCACTCGAGCGCCAGGATACGATCTCTTCGTCGAGGAGATCGCGCAAAGGCTTCGGTCCACGATGGCAAGACTGGAAGCACCTCGCCGACATCATTCAGGAAGTCGTAGCAATACAACTTCTTCAGCTACCAGTCGATCGAACATATCACCACGGAGGAATCGACGCAACAGTAAGTCGCATTGATCTCCTACTCGGAGAAATGTCTTTCGAACGACTGATGATCAACAAACCCCTCGGAGAGGTGATCGCTCACCATTCCGATATGGAAATCTGAAGAAGAGATGAACTACGAGTATTCCTCGTGGGACCGAGACCTATTACAGTCGGGACAACTCACATCGGGTATCGTCGAGTACGACCACGATGATATCAACCCTTCTTTCCTGCAAAGGAGGCGTCAAGAAGTTATTACTGGATGTCGGGCATTCTCGCCTGATCTCCGAGCTGTTCGCTGGCCACCTCGCTTTGGACCAGTGAACATGGAAAAATTTGATGGATCTCAAAATCCCATCGAATTCCTTCAAATCTACATAATAATTTGTCCGAAGCGGCGGGAGGAGGAGAACATGTGATGGCAAATTACCTCCCAACTGTGCTCGAAGGGTCTGCTCAATCGTGGTTACTGAACCAACCACTCGAGTCGATCTATTCTTGGCAACACCTCTGCGACCTTCTACTGGCGATTTTCCAAGGCACTTACAATCGCCCAGGGAAGGAGGACGACTTGCACCGGATGAGACAGAATGACAACGAGACCTTGCGCCAATTCATCAAGCGCTTTAGTCAGGTTCGTAATTCAATTCCGGAAGTTTCTGACTCATCTGTTATCAGGGCTTTCAAGCAAGGAGTCCGTAGTAGAAGGATAACAGAAGATATTGCTTTAAATCGCCTACCACGTCACCGAACTCTTTGAGATGGTCGATCGATATCATTCGCCTCCGAGGCGGTCGAGTGGAACAACATAATAGATGGAGAAGACAATACCTCTCGAGAGCCAGGCGACATTGGTAAGAAGAAAGATAAGAAAGCAAAAAGTCCAAGAACAAGGCGAAGGGTCAAAACTCCAAGCCGCCGGTTCCAAAGAGGTTTTGGTCAGAATGATAAAGAGCCATGCACCTCAAGCCGCACTCGACCAAGGCAAAGGTAAGCGCCCGATCGGAAAAATGATAAGCCTAGGTGGTGTCCTTTCCATAAAAAGGAAGGACATGATCTTCATAGAATCGCCGGTTTTTCAACGAAAGCTTGAAGACTACTACAACGACAAGGACCACTTCCCACTCTTGAGCGGGTAGGATAAGCGAGTGGTCATAAGTCCTCGGATGATTTAAGAGGAGATGCCGCTTCGGGATCCACAACACACCGCCGAGCACATCTACGGGATCATCGGCATATGAATCAAAGCGGCGAATCAAAGGTCAGCGTGAGGTAAACTCCATAGATCCTCCTCTCGTCAATAAATTACCGAAGTGGTCGGAAGTCACCATCTCCTTTGAGAAGGGTGACTGCCCGATTCCTTCGACTCGACCAGGTCGGTATCCGATCGTGGTCGAACCCACCATCAACAATTGTCGGGTCAATCGAGCTTTGGTTGATGGTGGCAGCTCGTTAAACATTTTGTTTACGAGTGCCCTGGACGAGATGCAAGTACCTAGGACCAAGGTAAGACCGGTACGATACTCTTTCCATGGGATCGTACCGGGATTTTCAGCCAAACCAATTGGCCAAGTCTCTCTCTTCCTTTAACATTTGGTTCACCAAGTAATTTCGGAGACGAGAAAATCTCCTTTGATGTGGTCGATTTCGATCGGCATATAACGCCATACTCAGACGACCAACTTTGGCAAAATTCCTAATGGCTACTCATTACGGATATCAATGTATTAAGATGCGAGTCCCAAAGGAGTAATCACAATTCATTGTGACAAGAAGATGGCGCACACTTGCGATCACGATCCTCGAGATGGTTGGACAAATACCGACTGAGAAGGAAGTCACCTTCGACCCGACAAGTCGAAGCCTAAAAGCTGCACCAAAGCCGAACGACAAGGTCAAAGAGGTTCCTCGGGCGTGGGGAGCCCTCGAAGACCGTTCAGATCGAGGATACTTCCGACCCCAAGTAGGAAGACGCCTCATCACCTTCCTCCGAGCTAACGCAGATGTCTTGGCGTGGTAAGCATCCGACATGCCGAAGTCCCTAGGGAGGTGATCGAGCACAAAGCTAGCTTTACTACCGACAAGGTACCCATAAAACAAAAATTACGAGATTTGCCCTCGATCGACGAGATGCTATCAAATCGTAATTGGATAAGCTACTTAAAGCAGGCTTTATAAGAGAGGTCAACCACCCAAAATGGTTAGCTAATTCTGTAATGGTTAGAAAGTCAAACGGCAAATGGCGTATGTGCATAGACTTTATCGATCTTAATAAAGCTTGTCCAAAAGATTTATTTTCCTTTACCTCGCATCGATCGGTTGGTTGATTCTACTGCGAGTTGTGAAATGTTAAGTTTTTAGATGCATATTCGGATACCACCAGATCAATATGTGTCTAGACGATGAAGAAAAGACCGCATTTATTACACCATTTGGTATATTTTGCTATGTCAAAATGCCATTTGGTCTAAAAAATGCTGGCGCTTCTTTTCAACGCTTGATGCAATCAACTTTTTCATCATAATTAGGCCGAAATCTAGAGGCCTATGTTGATGATCTAGTCGTTAAAAGCATGAAGAGACTTAATCATATTACTGACCTACAAGAAACATTCGATAACCTCAGAAAACATTGCTTAAAACTCAATCCTGAGAAGTGTGTGTTCGGAATCTCTTCAGGAAAATTGCTTGGATTCCTAGTATCTATACGAGGAATCGAAGCAAATCCCAAAAAGATAAAGGCCATTCTCCAAATGCGCCCTCCAACCACAAGGAAAGAAGTCCAGAAACTCACGGGGTGCATGGCGGCTTTAAGTCGTTTCATCGCATGACTAGGAGAAAAGGGACTACCTTTCTTTAAGCTTCTAAGGAAACACGAAGGTTTTGAGTGGTCAAAAGAGGCAAACACTGCCTTTGAGGATGTTAAGAGGTACCTTACGAGTGCTC
Source organism: Phyllostachys edulis (assembly GCA_036346405.1). Classification (NCBI taxonomy): domain Eukaryota; kingdom Viridiplantae; phylum Streptophyta; class Magnoliopsida; order Poales; family Poaceae; genus Phyllostachys; species Phyllostachys edulis. The sequence continues at coordinate 99,419,543 of CM070562.1, read as the reverse complement.
CTATTCTGGTCTCTCCGAGGCAGATTGCTTATCCCGAAAAGCCAAAATGTATACTTTGGTTGAAGGAGTCCTCTATAAACGAGGTACTCAAGGGGTGCTCATGCGATGCATTCCGCAGAGCGAAGGATTAACACTCGTTCACGACATACACGGTGGCATCTGTGGAAATCATGCTTCCTACAGAATGTTGGTCGGTAAGGCCTTTTGACAAGGTTTTACCGCAAACAAACCCTTTACGATGCTAAAGAGTTGGTTAAAAAGTGTGTCCAATGCCAATTTCATAGCGAGCAAATACACCAACCAAATTTAAGCATTACAAACGATACCTCTATCTTGGCCTTTTTCGACACGGGGTCTCGATATCCTAGGACCGTTCCCCAAAGCTCCGGAGGTTTCGAGTTCCTTTTGTGGCTATTGATACGTTCACAAAATGGATTGAAGCCGAACCTCGGATCGATAACAACGAAGCGGCAAAATGGTTCATGATGAGATGCGAATCACTTTCGATTTGGAGTACCGAAGTCGAATAATTACAGATAATGGTAAGCAATTTTCGAGCGTAAAATTTCAGGAATTTTGCGACGAGTTGGGTACCAAGTTGTGTTATGCTTCTGTGGCCCATCCCCAAAGTAATGGAGCAGTAGAACGTGCAAACGGCTAAATAATGAGAGGAATTAAGACCCGAGTCTTCGACCAGCTCATCAAACGCTCGGGGGCTTGGGTACAAGAATTACCCTCTATGTTATGGGCAGTTCGTACAACTACCACAGACTCTGGTGAAACACCTTTTTTACTGGTTTTGAGTGAAGCCATGCTTCCTCCGAACTAAAGATACTGATCGACCGAGTCTAAACTTTCAAAGACTCCAACCAGAACAACTTCGAGCAGATGATATTAATCTACTTGAAGAAAGGAGAAACCAGGCCTTAATCCATTCAGCAGTCTACCAACAAGCCCTGCGCAGATACTACGATCGTAAGGTCCAACCTCGCAACCTTACTGTAGGTGACTTGGTCTTGAGGCTCTGCCAATCCAAGTCTAATCGGAACAAACTTTCTCCCAAGTGGGAAGGTCCTTACACAATGGTCGAAGTTACTCGGCTAGGGTCAGTACGATTGGCAATGGAAGACAGCCAGGTTCTCTCGAATTCTTGGAACATCGACCAATTATGCAAGTTTTATGTGTAACTAACCAATCAGACAATAAAGACTCAGGTTCTTTCTACCTCTATTGTCTTACTTTTGAGTAGTGCTTTCATAATCTTTCGACTACATTCCAAACGCCCAGTCTTCTTTACACTGGTCGAAAGGAAGGTAACATCACCTTGTCGAAGCCTCTCCTCTCTGCACGTGGTCTTGCCTACTAGAAGGAGCTTCCTAGTGTTGACTTGTTACTCACTTTTGCCATCAATACAAAGAGCTCGGGTTCTTTTCTGGTCGAAATATTTTTTGAAAGCCAGCTCCTTTCACCTTAGTTTATTTCTTCAGTTATTTTGAAAAATATTCTAAGCAGAGTGCACTTTTTTAGATTTATTCAACTGCCTTTGGTGTATTTGATTCGTCTCAACTAAGTCGAAGGAAGAAACACATCTAGTCGAAGTCTCTCCTCTCTATACGTGGTCCTGCCCACTAGAAGGAACTTCCTAGTATCGTTCAGTTTCCTACTTTTGTTACTAGGACAGACTTATCGAGTCCTCCAAAGAAGGGCGAACGAATTTTTTTGAAGTCCTTTGGATGTTTGTTTAACTCAAGTTGCTGTTCTCGATTTAATTAATCTAGTCGGAGATGGTAACATCACCTAGTCGAAGACTTTCCTCTCTGCATGTGGTCCTGCCCACTAGAAGGAACTTCCTAGTGTCGATTCGTTCCACTTTTTTCGACCAGTGCATGATAGTTGTGACCAAAAACTACAAGTTAACCAAACCTCTCTATTTTCAGAAACCCTTTTTAAACACTATTTACTTAGTTTGTCTAAACAAACTAAGCAAATAGTCGGGGGCTAGGATAAAGTTATTAATTTGACTTCAATTCTTAGTCTTTCTTTCGTTAATTATCTTTTGAGTTACTAACTACTCGACAAGATGGTTTGCAGGAAACAAGATGGATTATATAATACATCAACAAAAGCTTGTCTTTCACAGGTTTTTTACAAACTACTCTGAAGAGGAAGAGCCCAGTCGCATTTCCTCCGAGACCTTTCTGCCAACTGGTTGCATTTCTTCAATAAGACGAGTTGTCTCTGCCTCAGAGCAGTCGAAGTCGACTCCAATTGGCTGCACATTAAGACTGGGGTCATGAGCTTTAAGTTTTGCCCATGCATAACTTATTGCACTTTCGACCGTCTCCTTGATTGACTCAGCTTGATTGGCCTTCAGAGTGGTCACCAGTTCTTGCAAAGTCCCGACTTGTTCCCCAATAGTACTTGTGTGAACAGCTAGTGTATCATCTTGAGGAGTTTTTCCCTCACTACATAGTTCACCAAGTATATTGTTCAAGAGCGTGATGGTGTCTTGAAGATTAATCTTCACCGACTTCACCTCTTGTTGGTCACGAGTCGAAGCCTCATGAGTTGTTTGTTTTCACCACTTGCTTTGAAAAGAATAAGACCGGTCAAGCAAAAATAAACTCCTAGAGGAGAAAACAAAAATAATCACAGTAAAAGAATTCCTTACCGCTAGTCGAGAATCTAACTTCTTGATTTACGCTTTATGGGAAGCAATGGTCTCGAAGATGCCGCTTCTCCCATAATCTGATGTCCTCTGCATTTATCTTAGCAATGCGGACAAACTTCCAAGGATCATATTTTTATCCCTAACTTCAGCTTCGAGCCTTCCCAGTTCAAGCTCAATTTCTAAAAAAAAGAAATGGGAATTAGATAAGGAAGGGAACTCGTAAAGGACTGCATGTAAAGAATTGCTTACACTTTCGTGAGATCTCACCTCTCAACTTCCTGATCCTTATCTTTGGCTATACGAGAAATCTCGTGAATAACCACAGTTTTTTCCTTGATTTCATGCTGAAGCTGTCTCATGTCATTTTCTTTCTCTGAAAAGAAGTAAGAGTTAGGTAAAGATCAACAACATAAGCGGCTTTAAGTTCAAGACTTATCGTTTAGCTTTTCTGCATCTTCTGACCGAGTTAGCCTCTTGAAGCTTCTTCAAGAGGTCTCCAACCTTTTCCTTAGTTTTCTCGACTCCTCTTTTCATAATCGAGCGAGTTGGCTGTGGTCTTTTAATCGCTATTTAACCCGTAAGGGTTAAAAGTAGACATGAATACTATTTGACTAGTCGTAAGTTTTTCTCGACTAGCGCCTAGTCGTGAGTTTTTCCACGACAAGTCTCATAAGCCTTTGTATAAGTAGTCAAACTCTAAAAACGACTAATAATAACGGACTTACCACCTTTCGCCTATTCGCAGAGTTACGCTTTTTCTGTCAGAGCTCTATGAGTTGTCGGTGATATTCACCAATAGTGGCAATTTGTTCCAGAGCTTTCTGTAAAAGAAAGACAGTGAGAAGCAAGGGAAGACCATACATATGTATAATTATCCTTAAATACTTACATTCATGGTCGACCGAGCAAACATCGAGTAAACCAACGATGGACTCTTCAGCTTGTCAATCTTCGCAACTTGATCCCACCAAACCTTCTCAAGACGCTCATTGTCAAAAGCTTCTCCTCTGTTGGGGATATCTTTGGGATGAGGGACTCGGTCGCGAGATCTAAAAGCTGAAGACCCTACAATGGAAGCAGGCCCAAAGAAATCAGCACAGAAGTTGAAATATTCCTCGTCTTGATTACTCAGAATCGCATTTTCTCTTTGGGTACCAGGAGGAACGACTTCAACGACTTCCTTTCCAGCACGGTGGTCAAACACATCACCACCTTGGGCAGAGGCTTCTACGATGCCTTTCTTTGTTTCCATGATCACCTCAGTGGTCGTAGCTACTACCTCGGTGGTGGCTACTACCTCGGTGGTGGTGAACCCGACTTCCTCCACTGCCCAGGCTGTGGACGATCCTTCGACTACCTCTGCTGTCATCTCTCCAATCACTGGAGAGGCGGCAATGGGCTTCTCGATAGAAGCGTCCTCGGGGGCTGAAGGAGTCGGGCTAAAACCAACAAAAGGAAAGCAAGTCAAGTTGTGAAAAGCAAAAGGTAAATGTTGTTCTTACACTTTAGCTTGTTTCACATACCTCTGCATCCTGGACCTGACTAGGAATTTAGGAGTTATTTTCCCGATGGAAGATTTTTTTGACTTCTTTTCTACGACCACGTCTGGTCGAAGTTCAAGTTGGAGAATAGGCTCAGCCACGACCACGTCTGGTCGTGGATCTTGAACAGGGACCATCTCTCTGGTCTCCTAACTTTCCGGAGGGTCGAGATCAGTCTCGACCACTCCAAGAGCAGCACTACCCTTAATTGTAGGCTCGGCTGGATCAACGTTGTCCTTCACAAAAGACATAAAGTCCTTCCAGTTCTCCTTTTCTAGTTGTTTGACAAAACTAGGAGTGGCAGAAACTGTGAAAGTTTTCTTGTCATAATAAAAAGGTACCTTGGCCTTGCGGGCTTTACGCCTAAGAGGTTCTTCGACCTCCTCAGCCTCCTCAATTGCAGCTGCTTCAGCCTCGGCTTCTGCTGCGGTCGCGTCCTTGGTCTTACGGGCTTTGCGCCTAAGAGGTTCCTCAGCCTCCTCAGCTTCAGTTGTTTCAACCTCGGCTTCTGTTGCAACCGTGTGTGCCGCAGACTTTGCCGAGGACCTGGTCGAAATGAAAGAACTTGAGCTTGGTCCTCCCTTATCGGCGACTTTTGTGAGTCGACACTTTTTAGTCGGAGGAGATGAACCCTTATCCACTGTCATCCCTGCGCCAATGGTTATCAGTTCGACCTCTTTGTCGTCCTGACGATTTTCCATACCTACTTTCTGTAAAGAAAAACAGAAAAAGAAGAATCACTGACCAGTCGAAAGATTTTCTACGACCAGTATCCAGTCGTAAGCTTTTCTACGATATTTCCTTGATTGTAAGATTTTTCTACGATCACTACCTGGTCGTAAGTTCTTTCTACGACTATGAAGTCCTAAGGATAAAATCAACTTTTGATTACCTTTAGGCGCTCCATCTTTTCCTCTGCGGATAAAACTGCAAGGATTCGAGGAACCGCCGCCCGAGTGGCGGAGGCTTTTCACAAACGAGTTTGACTCGAACGTCAACCTCCGCCTGTGAAAGATCTGTGTAAAACAGATAAAGATATTCATTAGACAATTTTGAAGAAAACCAAACTGAGGGTTAAGTCGAAAAACTACTTACCCTCCTCGTAGTCTCTGGTCGGGTCTTTTGGCCCCGTGTACCTCCACATAGGAGGTACTCGTTTCTTCAAAGGGCTAATTCGACGAGTGATAAAATCCTTCACCACATGCCATCCGGTTAATCCCTCTTCTTTCAAGTCCTTTATGGCTTGAATATAGGGGGCAATTCGGTTGATATCCTGGGGAGTCGAATCCCACGAAGGTTTCTTTTCGGCAGCCTTCCCCTCGAAAGTAAGGCTGTCTTCTGAGGTGACTTTCCAATAAAACCACCTCTTCCTCCATCCCGGCCACGAAGATCTAGTAAACATCTGAATATACTCCTTCGACTTCCCGTCATGGAGCTTCAGACCGCAACTTCCAGCTATACCAGCTTGTCGAGCCATTCCGTAGAAATATTGAAAGTGTGGATATCATGGGGATATGCTTATGATCTTAGGATGATGAAACAATTGGCAATGGTGCTTTTGGTTTGAAGTTTCAAGTGTTTTCGACAAAGTTTCAGATCTGTCAGGTTAGCGGCGGTCTGATCGGTTTTGTGCTGAATGTTGATATAAGTGATGAATTGTTTTTGGGATAGGTCATATCCATATTTGTTAATGCATATGTGTTGCATATTGCATGTTTTGGCTAACGTGGGTCAAGTTGTGAAGAACTTGTTTCCGGATTCGTGTTTGCTTGTCTATTGTTGTGCAGGTGGTTTGAAGGTCAACGACGGTCAACGGCGAGGAGGATCGGGACTAAGCTTGGAGAGCCGAGGTCCGTAACGATCATGAATGCGGGTGAGGTCAAGTGACTCAAGCGCGCCGCAGAATGGACAAGGATGACCGAACAGGCGATTGATCGATCGTTTTAACAAGCGGTGCGGGGGTCGGTGCAAGTGCCAAGGTGGTTGGTGGGAACCAGATAGGAGAGACTTGCTGACACGATGAGAGCCGCTGAATCAACCTACACGTGGCGAAGCAGGCGATTGCTTCAATAGGATTGGACTCGGTCTTCGGAAAAGATCGAGAAGGGGTATTTTGGTAATTTTACCAAATACCATCTTGGTGACCTTTTGGCTAAACCACGGTGCGGGACGGCACAAAGGAAGTGGTTTAAGTCAAGAGAATTGAAGACGACGCTTTAAAATATGTGTGTGTGTGTTCCATTGATGTTGGGTCTTAACGGAAGCCCATTAGGGTAAATCTTCTAGAAGGTCTTTAGGGTTTGAGACTGCCCTATAAAAGGAACAGTTGATAGGTCATCTTGTTGCGCTTTGTAAAAAGCAAAATCCTAGCGGCTCTAAAGAACCGGAGTTGTGGCGGCACTGTGTGTCATACCAGAGAAAGAAGAGCCCTTGGTGGCGGTGGCCTGTAGCCTCGACTGAAGATAGAAAATATGTGTTATGGAGGACGGCCGCTTGTAGCGTGATGAGCAGACAGAGAAATCAGGCATAAATCAGCTCCCTTGTGTGGTGGCTTGCCGAGTGATGCTTTAACTTCCAGCAGTTTGATTTGTGTTTTTTTACTGCCTTGTCCCATCATTTCTTGTCTGCTCAGTTTTGTTTGATGCTTGTATCTGTTTACTGCCTTGGGCTACTCCATGATGCTCCGGGAGAGCTGCTTGCAAAAATCAGAGTTTCTTGGGCGGCGGCCGGGTCCTCGGGAAAAGCGAGCCTCTTAGAAGCGGCCAAGATGGCGCCCAAGCACTGTGGTAGCAGCTTGAATCATTTTGATTTGTTTTTTTTGTAGTGGCTGCAACTTGGTGATGAGTTTTTTTGTTGGCTGCCTCATTGATGCGACTCCTCTGTGCCTGCCTATCAGATGGGGTCGATGCCCGGAGCTATGGCATGGTCCTCCAGCTCTGCTTGAGGTTGCTCTGCTCTGATAGCAGCCTGTAGTGCTACCGCAGAAATAGAAGCCTAAGGGCGGCGACTGCTCTGAGATGGGATGGCTGTGTTTGTAGTTGTTTGCTGTTACAAGATTCTTGTTATGTGGCTGCCAATTTTTTTATATATGCGATGAGGTGTTGATTTCATTTCCCTTCGGTTGGCTATTTGGATCTGTGATTTTGTTTGCCCCGAGATCGCTTCTGTTGTTTGCTTGTGCGGCACTTTATTCTGAAAAATCTCTGTTCGGTAGACAAAGAAAAGGAGGAGCCGGCGGCTTGTAGGGACTGATGGTGCTGGCGAGAGGCTCTTCTCAGGGATTTGTTTATCTTGGCTCTCATTGGTGTGTGTAACTCAAATCTTTTCATTGAGTTGATTTAAGTGCTGTACGTTTTCCTGTAACCGGATCTGTTTTGTTTATCTTGGCTGCGCCCCTCAGTGTTGCGACCGAGCCCTTTGTTTAATTGTCAGGGGATTTGAGATTTTTATTTGATTTGTTTACTGCCTGTTCCTTGTTGCGAGTGAACGATGGGTTTGGTTGGCCAGCGAGTTGGTCATGACCTAGGGGGCGGCGGCTGTTGGTAGCTAGGTCCAGAAAATCTAATCTAGTTTGTCCCTTCATGTTGGCTGCTGTTCCTTGTGCGTGCTTGTTCTGCTTGGTGTTGTGTGTTGATGTGAAAATCCAGTGCATGTGGCAAATTGTCCCCTGGCAGAAAACTAGAGCCCCCTGGGCGGCAGCAGTAATGATCGCCATTTACGGTTCTTGCGGATTTGGATTTTGTGCATGCGGTTGTGAGATGTTTTTGGTCTTTTGCTTCGGGGTTTGATCGGATTCAACACAGATCATCCGCTATGTCTGTATACAGATCTTCATAGCTTTTATAGCTATTGGAGTGAAAGTAGTGTTGAGTTCGATCGAGGTGAAAAATAGAGAAAGCGTCTATTCAACCCCCCCTCTAGTCGCCTTTCCGGTCCTACAGAAAGAGCTCAAGGTCCGCTGGAATTCCCAGGTATGCCTCACATAGATACACAAATACGCTGAGCATTGTGATGGAATTAGGACCGAGATTCACCAATTTCACCCCAAAATGCTCGAGTATAAGTGTGAGAAAGGGGTGAGCAGGCAGTCGAAGGGCACACTCACAATATGCCTGGAAGATGGGGATTTGCTCAACCTCTCCCGACGGCCAATGCTGCCCATACGCCGCGAACCACTCCACAAGAATCTTATCTGGAATCTTCTCGGCGTTAACCAAGGCTTGAATCTTCACCGCATCCATCTCTGACTCGGCCCACTCAGAAACTCTCCCAGCCATTTCTCTCAGAAGGGGGAGATTTTCGATTGAGTTGGTGGCGGAGAAGACAAGAACTTGATGAACAGCGGGAGCGATTTGGGGAAAAGTATAAATCTAAGTCTTACCCCCGGTAAGTATTTATAACCGTGTACCTTGGGCTGAAGGCATGGCATTCCAAAGGTTACCATCACTTCGGGAACCGCTCCAACGGACAAATTAATGGGAGTCGTTTGAAATTCCCTAACTTGTCTGTTCAAGAAAATCAAGTTCGTTTTTACACCTCAAGCGAAATTACTTCCTTGGTCAGATCTTTTTGACCAAAGGAAACGTTAATCGGAAAGGTTTTTCTTCTGATCACCATACTACGACCACCTCGTGATCGTAGAAGTGTTTTACGACTATTTGATAGTCGTAAGCAATCTTCTTGACCAAGCATATTTCTGGTCAAAGTAGTATACAAATGTCGAAGAGTTTTTCCTTCGACTATCTTTCTACGACCCTCTCGTGGCCGTAAGACCATCTATAACTCCTTTACCAAGTAAGTTGCTTTCACTTGAAGCTGGGGGGCTAGATGACGAGGATCTAATAATCCTCATTTTATCTTTTATCTATAATTCTTATTATAAGTAAATATGATGTCATATAGTCCCTGGGTATTCCCCTTAATTTTATAAGGGAGAAGCCTACTAGGTGGTCGTAAGTTCTTCTACGACCACCCCCATAGTCGTAAGTTTTGCTACGACTACCTTATAGTCGTAAGTCTTGCTACGACTATCTTATGGTCGTAAGTTATTCTACGATCAGGTCAGCTATGACCACCTTATGATCAATAAAACCTACAGGCAAGTGGGTCCAATTGATTAAGGAATCCAAATAGTCAATATGCGCTGTTATTATGCGAAAAGATAACACATAATAACCCATTATCTCTGACTAGTAACTGCCATGCGATGTGAAGGAGTCACCAGCCCGATGATTACTACAAACTGCGCCCGTTACTGGATTTGATGAGGCGTCTCTTCAGCAGGGGAAAACGGCTATTCCTTCACGACTATATAAAGGCAACGATCAGAGAGAGGCAGGGACACGCTCTCAAGAGCTATCAGGGAGACAAGCAGGATCATTTGTAATAGTCTTAGTTTTTCTCCTGATTGTTCAGAATACGCTCAATACTATACACACACAGGAGTAGGGTTATTCTCTCCGGAGAAGGCCTGAACCTGTATAAAAATACTCGTGTCAATCTCTCTGCGTTATTCTATTCTAAGAGACCCCCGAATCAAACAATCTTTATATAAGATCGGTTCTAAAACACCGACAAACCACAATGCTCAAATACTAGCAAAGATCATGCATGTAATTAAATGAAACAACCTAAGATACTACACTATAAGAAACCATGCATTGGGAAGATAGTATCTAACACTTCTCATATACTAAAAAAACTACACTAAAATACTGCCCATTGAAAACAGCGTATATACAACAAGAACCACGCAAAATTTAGGTAGCATATCATTAACTTACTAGTCAATGCAGATATTCCTCCTGTGCTTCTTAAAAAGCTAAAGAGATAATTCATTATTTGCCACTGCAATGGACTGAAATTCAAGATTTGCCACTGCATGTGTGTATGACATCTGGATCCCGGATCCAGATATCATTAACACAATAATGACAAATCCTGAATTACCCACGAAAGTACAATAACAAATAATTGAACCTCCCAAAGCTAAACTATCTAAAGCAGTTTTCTCTGCGGATGCGCCTTTTTCAGAAATAAAACAACCTGCCGCATCTTCCAAGTCTGAATCGTGATTTGAATATTTGATTCCATTTCTAGTGGATATCAAGAGACTGGAATTACGGGGTACACGTCCTGACGTCCCTCGGCCTCGAGTTCCTGATTTGTCTCCGATGATAATGTCGGTACATGGGGTTGTGGACCTCCACGTAGTCACCAAGAATAAGACTTAGAGTAAGTCAAGGAGTTGACAGCTCGACACAATCTCCCTTAGCTAACTTGTCATCGTGTTTGCGTGTTTGCGCAGCTGCATACTACAATGCATATACATGTTTTCGTTACACAAGATGTTTTCATTATACAGCTTTAATATCCGTACCGAATAAATTTACATCATTATAATCAGAACCCTCCAAATAAGACGCTTATATTTTCCTTTTCCTTGCCTTTTTTGTTTTCTTTCTCTTTGTTTCTCTCGTGTTAATGATGCCAGTTTGTAATTCTGCTTGGTCCTTTCCCCAAATTTGTCCAAATGCATTGTGATATTTAACTCTCTCTCTCTCTATATATATATATAATGAAAATGGCACGCAACGCAAAGTTATTAATTTCATTCCGGTACCGCCGGAATGGTCAAAAAATACCATACCGGTACTCAAACCAGCACAACGTAGCCTCCATCCCGTACCGGCTTCAATACCGGTCAATATCGGCCATTCCGGTTATTCCGGTACCGGTAAAAAAAATCAAAATTAAAGTAACAACTTCTTTGAATCAGCTTAGAAGGCCGAGTCCAATACTACTCCTTCGGTAAGTGAAATTATTCTAGACTAGTAACTATGGTAAAATATATGTATGAAATTATGAACTCATGTTGTATTATTTAACTACGCATTTACATTTGTATTTATGAAGTAATTGAACTATGTGTTATTTTATTCTATGGTTATGTATTTGAACTTCGATATATATATATATATATATATATATATATATATATATATATATATATATATATATATATATATATATATATATATATATATAAAAATGGTATGGTACTCCTAGAGTAGATACCACTTCTCATATACCACTTAAATCGTATGTTGATACCTCTTTATCAATTTGAGCATACTCTAATAATGATTATAAGATACCCCAAAGTGAGTTCTACGAAAAAATTCATTAAAGTCCACCTTTTATAGCTAAATTTGTGTATATATTCCTTTTATATATGCAAGAGGGTATATAGCAAAAGCAAAGGGCTCCAATGAAAATTTTTCAATCAAGTCGCATTGGAGTATCTTATAATTGGTATTTAAGTATACTGAAAATGATAAAGAGGTATAATATATTTCTTTAAGTGGTATATTCGAAGTGAGAGTATGTACTTCTGAGAATTTATATATATATATATATATATATATATATATATATATATATATATATATATATATATATATATAATCCGGAACAGTACGCCGAAACATATTCCATACCAAGAGGCAAACTGGAATGGAATTGATAACTATGACGCAACTTCCTGTGGTTCTCGGGAAAAAAATGTGGAACTAATTAGTTTCATAATTGGAAAACAATTTTGCACAACTCAACATTGGCATTGGGCACAAATCAACGAACTTTTTCTCAGTTTACAGAACAACTATAGTTTGACAGGAACATGATCAAGTCCTCATTTCTACGTATAATGCTCCGTTCAGTAGCACACTGACAATTAACAAACCATTTAACTCATCTACTGCTAATGGTCAGCCAGCCAGCATCTGGAACAGCAGTTCGCTCCACAAGTCTACCGGGCCCGGCAAGCACCAGTGCAGGCAGTCCACCACGAAGCTGCCCTCCACGCTCCCGCCCGGCGGGTGGCCGTGCCGGCTCGGGTGCCCGTCCGGCCGCAGGTTCATCGCCTCGGTGATGTCCAGCAACATCCACTCCGCGCCGTTCCTCCTCGCCGCCGCCTCCGTCTCCCTGAGCGCCTCAACCTACAGTCGAAGCGAGTCAAGCCACATTTAGCTGTCATGTTCCACATCGAACGAAATCTTGGCACGTAGAGGTCTTGAGGTTTCTACCTGCGCGCTGCGGTACTCGGTCTCAAAGGCGCCCAGAGCGCGCTCGCCGCGCCGGAACGGGCGCGTGCGGACGCAGTCGCCGCCGGTGTTCCACTCCCCGTTCTCGAAGTGCGCGGGCGTCACCGTCCGGAGGATCGCCTTGCCGCGGAACCCCTCGCGTGCGGCGATTGCGCTGAGCGCCGTGCGGAACGCCGCGTGCAGGGCGCGGTGCACGGCCAGCTCGGTCACGTTGCGGCCGAAGCCGCTGGCGACACTGTTGCGCGCCAGGACGCGCCCGCCCTCGTAGTACACCGACGGGCGGAGGAACCAGTTGGTCCCCGACAGGACGATGTAGTCGAAGTCGGCGACGTGCGCCGCCCACCGGGCGTCGGCCGTGTCGAGGTGGAGGTCCCACATGCCGAGCGTGGCGTTCGACAGGTTGGCCTTGACCAGGAAGGGCGACCAGAAGAGGGAGGCGGTGAAGCCGTGGCTGCCGTAGTGGTAGTCTCGCCGGACGGCCCTCCTCGTCACGTCGATCTCCGGCGCGGTGCCGATCTCCACCGGCTGCGCCACCTGAGACATACGCACCGCCGGCCGGTTGCATCAGCAAAAGAGGAGCAACAAGCCAATAATTGAAATGAACAAGCGTACATGTAATGTAATGTGTATACGTACCTTGGACAAGAGGCACAGCAAAGACTTGAATTGGTTCCTGGCGAGGGAGTCCCCGACGAACGCCATGGACTTGCCCCTCATGGCATCCAAGAACCGCGCCGCGTCGAAGCGGGGGAGCTCACACGCGTCCGGCCTCCACCTCCAGCGCACAAACTCGAGGCTCGGCTTGCCGAACCTCATGCAGTTCTGGTGGTCGTCGATGAACGGGCACGTCAGGTTCGTGTAGTACGGCGCCTCGGCGTCCGGCACCCACTCGCCCCGCGTAACGTCGCAGGCCCTGGTGATGGCCGTAGACGACGGCGAAGAGAAGGAGGAGGTGTCTACGTACGGGTAACGATCAGAGAAGGACAAGTCGTAGAGCGAGACGAGCCCAAGGACTAACAGGAGGGCGATCGGCGCCGCAATGGCAGCCGAGCGCTTCGGAGAAGACGGGTTGCTCTTGTGGGACTTCATGAGGAATTAACGCGAGGGAATGCTGATCAGGGTGCTTAGGAGACAGGACATGGAAGAAGAAGAAAAATGCAGGGTGCTGAGGATAGCTTACTCTTTGTTTTAGCTTTAGTGGTGGCCGTGGAGGTCAAAGTGTGCATTGCAAGACTACTTACCGCCGCAGACCGCGGTACGATTTGCATGGTTTAAGACTTAAAAGTCTCCTTCTCTTCTTCTCCATGTTACGACGGTGTTCACTTCAGCACCCCATGTTATCTTCTGATGGTTTAGCATCATATCATATATTCTATGCACGTCTTGGTTGAAGTCAAATTCAGTTTGCTATTTCATCCCTCCCGCAATGTAAGTCCAAATCTAAAGAAATTAGGTACTGACAAATGAGGTGCTAAATCTGAAGAAATTAATGTCATTGGACCATACATATCTCTATGAAATGGCATACCACAACTACTCAACATCAAAACATAGGCATATAGTAGAAATAATGTACTAATATACTTTTGATTTCCTCAATGAACTTGTAAGCTTCCTGATACAATGGAGTTACATTGCAGGATGTAGGGAGTATATATAAACCTAGTCTGTATAGTGTATTTTAGGTAAATATACCTAAAATGCTCTTTCTCTCTCTCTCCGATATGAATGAGGGAGAGGGGTTCTAAAATGCAATTTTGTGTGGATAGGCTAGTTTGGGAGAAAAACGGGGCAAGAAGGTAAACTAGTCTGTATAGTGTAATCGGATCCTAACCTCCCCTCTCCCCCTCCTCTTCTCAGCGCTTTCTATGTTTTTTTAGTCTATGTGCTCGAGTTTGCGCTCCTTCCTCTTCTACCTTTAATATATGCACCGCAACCCTCTTGCCGTTCCTTAAAAAAAAGGATAAAGAACGGTAGAAATCCAATATGCAAGGGTCAAATGTAAGAACAATAAAAATCTACATCGGCGAATCATGGGGAAGTTCAGAGGACTCCTAATTCCTGAATGAAATTGAATTTGTTCCAATCTTTCAGATCAGACCATTGCCATTTGCAGCTGTCTTGTAGCGCCTACTTTCTGTTACCGACCTCTTCAGATTTCACTCAAACACAATATTCCAAGGTGAGATTACAGGAAAATAGGTTGGGGAATAGATGAAGTTCAAGACTGGGGAAAAGAAGAACGGAGACTGGGTTCAGAGTTTCGGTATTCACTATTACATTTCATAGCCTTCCAAAAGATGCAGCTACTGCCTAAATATCGCAGGGGACGCCTCCGCCTGTGGGCCTCGCTCTAGAGGAAGCCAGCGCATAGCTCAAGTCACCCAATCCGACGCAGGATAGCGATCAAACGGTTCCTGTCGCCTTCCAGTCATTCCTCGAGTCGTCATTCGGTTTTGCCGGCCTGAGTCCTGTTCCCTGTCCAGCGATTCAGTTGGGTGCGTAACACTTTCTCGCTGGCATCAAAGGTTGCTGAGCTTTTGCAAGCCACCGAGCAAAACTAGAGGACGTGCAGTTCAAGTTCGAATGTCTAGGCCATAAACTTGTGAACAGAGCTTCTTAACTTCAAGGAGCCGACAGTATAGTCAAAGCAGGGGCATCATTTTTTTTAACTCAATGGGCAACAGTGATGGATTTAAAGAATAGAAGAAGGTGGTTGGAAATATTTGATGTTCTTTTTCCCCCTTTAGAAAAGATAGGATGGGGACGGCTGGGCTTATTTTGTTCCAACAAAAAATTCATCCAGCCAAGCCCAAAGAGAGTTTGGCTTGAGCCAATCCTGATTCCTGACCTAAACCTTGAACGGCCCAAAGGATCATGCCAAGATGGGCTCTTCTTGGTCAGCCTGCAGCTTGAGTCTGCTTGAAATTACCGGTTACAATCACATGATCAAAGTCTATCCGAAGAGATCTACCAAACATGAGCATCAACTGAACCATGCCATCGACTTCACTATACTACATAAACTTCATAGTTGCATACGATGCCAAGAAAATTTTACGTCAGTTCTGTATTGTACCTGACAGAAAAAAAAAAGAACATACCGAACGCAAAACTACACTGAATTCTGTAAACAACCAGGCCCCCATGAATGAACGATCAGTACCGGCCGTAGCCACCGCGGCGGCGCCGGTCGTTGTTGCGCATGGCCCAGCAGCCGAGGGAGTAGGCGAAGATGAGGAGTGCGAGGACAGCGACGTTGAGGGCGGCCACGGCCTTCCAGTTGTTCTTGGCGGTGGCCAGCACACCAGCCTTGCACGCGTTGCACCGGAAGCACAGCACCCTCTGGTCGTTGCTCCACGCCAGGCAGTCGACGTCCGCCGTGTCCAGGCCAGCCGCGGGGGCCACCCAGAACGTCGCGTTCACGGGCTGGTACCCGCAGTACGCCGGTGGCTTGCAGCAACCGGACTGCACGATTTTTTCAGAAGAGACACTGCTGTTGATGTATTTGATACCACAAACTTGGTGCATATGCCTTCAATCATTCAGTGAGTACTGAGTACAATTCTCTTCAAATGGACAACAGCCTTATGAAATGCATGCATCTGCAGAGCTAGTGTTGAAATTTTTTTACAATGTGTTGCAACTTGCAAATGTGTTAATGCGTTCAGTGGCAGTGAACAGTGTAAACTCTACTCTCGAGTCTCGAGATGTACTACCAGTGGAAGAGGAAATTTTGATTAATTGTAAATGATGCATGCATATCCAGATATGGATACAGGCAATTTACACCCTTGTTTAGCAGCTCATAAATTAAGGAATAGATTTCTTATGCAACATTCAATCTCCAATGCATGATGCATGCCATGCAACCGATGGATCCATGCGTACCTGGACGAGCGGCAGATGCAGCCGGTAGAACTCGCCGGCGTTGATCCCGGCGGCGACGCCGCACACGCCCGCGTAGGTCATGCAGCTCTCGATCCGCCGCCACGTCTCGTAGTCCCTGATCCTGTTCTGCAGCCAGTCCGAGTAGTCCCCGATCCGGTACTCCCCGTAGCCGCGCCCGGACACGGCGGTGGCGGCGCCCTTGTTGGTGACGGTGAACGTGAAGGCGGTGACGAGGAACATGCCGACGACGAGCAGGAACATGACGGTCACGTAGGCCCAGAGAAGCGGCGTGGCGCGGCAGCACGCGCCGGCGATCGCCATGAGGGAGAGAAGGAGGAGCGCGCAGCCCAGCACAACGGCGGGGAGCCGCACCAGGCGCTGGCACTCGGTGGCCGGGTGCGCGATTAGGTAGGCGCCCGCGCCGATGAGCGGAACGGAGGCGAGGAGGGTGACGGCGCTCAGGGCGCCCAGGACGCCATTGGAGAGCATCACCATCGTCGATGCCCACGTGTCTACGTCCTTTCTCCTACGTTAACAAATGGCTGCATTTGCCTGTGTCTGCATGCGTGTATCTAAGGTTAACTACGAGAAGGTTTTGGTTGGAATGGATATTTGCCAGCTCTTGTTCGTTTCGGCCGATGTTTGTTGGTGAATTCTTGACTTCTTTGCAATGAGGGATGGAATGATGTGGGGAAATGTGGCTATGGCAATGAGTCGCTTGGCAGAGTAGAGAGTTTGCAGTTGTCTGGGGGATTTCTGCAGGAATTTACAGTTGTTTTGCGCATGCGTAACATTGCTATTTGGCAGTTTGGGGTTCAAGCAAGACAAGTCGAGAGATCCAGAGAAGCGATTCAGAACTCAGGACGATGGCCTTAAAGTGCGGAGACTGACTACGAACTCAGCTGGCTGACCGATCCGCCAGGCCGGCCCGGCTAGAACCGAACGCACGCCGTTTTTGGACCGGAAGGAGGCCTGAATTGCATTGATCGCTCGTGCCCAGCCATCAAACCATGAACCCAAGCGCCCGCCGGCCGGACAGCATCCCTCTCTCGTCCCCACACGGCCACACCATCCAAAGGCTCCGTCGCTCATCTCCTCGGAATTTAGACAACTATCCTTATTGTTGACATGATGAGTAGGTATAGTAAGAAGAATGAGTAAGAAATTTACGATGTTTTAGCATACATATTAATCTACAATATGGTAGCAAAAACAACAGGAAAGGAAACAGATATAGAGCACTTCTAGTAAAAGATTCAACACCGGGCTTTTAACACACATGTTAATCTGCAATATGGTGTTCAGTCATGCAAAGTTACATTGATTTCCTAGACATGGTTCCCATATGGGCCTGGCTATTAAGTATTGTACTTGATGCAAGTAATTGACCCTATTACAAATTTTCTATTGCGAACACTAGGTCAAGAAAAACTCCATAGTTCAAAATAATACTATGCAACACCACTTGAAGTAACACAATGTCATTGCCTCATTGGCTCAGTTAGGTATCACATAACATCAGTCTCAAGTAGAACTACCATGCACAAGCAGAACAAGCAAGGGAAGACCTTCACCTGCACAAGATTTCAGTTTTTTGAGTTCATATTTCAGCTTCGTGGCTTTGGCCACGCTCCATTTTCACCTGCACAAGGTAATACAAGTTGTTCATATAAACTTGCAATATATAGAAGCTCCAGAAGCAAGAGGCAACCAAATCATAGGACCCCAAGTTCCCCCATCGGCAGATACAGATGAACAACTTACCAATTTTTTTGCTCATTGCCCTAACCTTCTTGCTTCGAAGAAACCGATATTATATTATGCTGTACTACCCAAAATAAAATTTTATCAGAACATTACCACATTACTTCCATATTGTTTTAACTTGAATATCAGTTACCTGATGGTGATTTTTATGCTAGACGTGCAGTTGTGCATTCAATAGGATTGTCCCCATGGCAAGAAATATACAAAGATATTGCTCATTTCTCAACAAGAACAAAATGTAACCCAAAACACCACCAGGAACCAGTATTAACAAAGAGGCAAGAAGGGTTACAAACAAAGATATTAACTAGGAAGCTAGGTACAGTTTCACATTTACTTTTTTATGTATATCCTATCATGCAACCAAATAGCACCTTTTATCTTTCCTTCTATAAATCAAGGAATCACAGGTCAGAAAGTAGCATACAGCTTTGCGGATCATCAAAACAAGCACAAATGCCTGAAGACAGCAACGAACCTGAACCTTCTCCATGCAGATGCTGCACTTGAAGCGGTTGCGCTTCTGCCGCTTCTTCTTCGATTCGCTTGGGCCATCTTCTACATTGCGTCAGTTAGAACAATTAGGCAAGTAGCAAGTGAACTGCGCGCATCTATGCATCAAAACTCAAAGATGGATAAGTAGATGCATACCATTATTCGGTATACTGCATGCACCACAAAGAAGGATAAGAAATTCGGTATACTGGGATGCAACTGGATCATTCAGACCCTGAAAGAGTACTTATGATCATTTCAACTCTAATTGCACAGAGTAGGGTAATACATTTTCAAGATAAGTTTCAAACGAGTCATACTTAACAGCACCTAGGCGAGATGCCTCATAGCTAATAAAAGAAAGCACCATGGCAGATCAAATCACAATTCTCGCCATTGTAAATCATAGATCTAGAATGTCAAATCAGATAGCTATGATGCTGTTAACCAACTGAAATTTTAAGTAAAGGAATACTCACTTGTAGTGGCTTGCAATAGCTGCTAGCCCATCAGTGCTAAACCCCTCACAGCTGATAAGGATGAGGGCCCTGAATCGTGGGAACGATCGAGCCAGCAGCTCAAGGCTCTCATCCGACACCACCATCCGCTTCATCCGCAGCTCCTCAACACCCACGCAGCACCTGGCCACCGCCTCGATCCATGGCCCCGCATACCCACCCCAATCAGGCGGCAACCCAAAATGGGCACTGGACAAAATGAGGCAGGAGGATTGCGACCTCCCGGCCAGATTCCTCCACCCAAAACCTGCAAAGATCAGCCACCCTTGAGCTCGTGCCAACCCCAATCACCCAAAACCGGCGGCGACGGAGAGCGGAGGAGGAGGGAGTCGAGGGAGAGGAGGATGGCCTGTTGTAGGAGGCGGAGGAGAGTGGGGGAGGAGGAGGGAGTCCACGGTGCAGCGGCGGTGAGCTGGGAGGAGGACGGAGTCAACAGCACGGCGGCGGCGGCGATGAACACTAGCCCCTCACGGTGAGACCTCACGCACTCACGAGGCAGTCGGCCACCCAGCCCATTCCAACCCACCCACTTCAAACTAGAACCGGCCAAACGGGCAGTCGGCACGAGGCACCACACTGTTAGTCTAACTAGGTTCAATACTATCTGTACTGTTTATGAACCGAATCAGCAAGACACGATAATCTAAGCCGTGATCTGGACCGACACCCGACACGACGAGTTGGCACGGCACGACACGGTCTATCCCGTTAGACACGACACGCTTTTAATATACATATATAATTCAGTTTTTATTTATTAATATTTATATGATTATCTTTCCATTTTTAACACTTATATGATTTTATTTTGTAGTTTTTAAACTTTATATAGTTTATTTTATAAGTATATATAAATTTATTTTAGTTTTTAAAAATATATTTTTTTCTAGGATTGTTTTCCAATTTTTCATGTCTTATGAGCTAAATGACAAATGTTTTACCGAGTTAGCTATTTGAACATTAATAAAAATTTATTACATTTTCAATATGATTGTCTTTTTTTTCAATTTTCATGTCTACTTCTGAATTCTACATATTTTTCTAAAAAAAATTTTGGATTTTTTTTGAATTTTTTCATTCTGTTGGGCCAAACGGCCACATTTGACCCGATAGGCTAAACGGGCCGTGTTTGGGCCATCACTCCAGCCCGTGGGCCGGTCTGACATGACATGAATAGTAGTCAGACCGAAATGGGCTAGATCGACACGGGCCCATGCCATGTCAGATCGGGCCGCTCGTTTGGCCAACTCTGCTCCAAACCAAGGGTCCAAACCATACAAACCCGAAAATTCATAACCCAATCCAAACCAAACCGATTCGTTTTCAGTGCAAACCCAATCCTAACCAAACCATTAGCTGTCTCAATCT
Source organism: Phyllostachys edulis (assembly GCA_036346405.1). Taxonomy (NCBI): domain Eukaryota; kingdom Viridiplantae; phylum Streptophyta; class Magnoliopsida; order Poales; family Poaceae; genus Phyllostachys; species Phyllostachys edulis. The sequence continues at coordinate 99,399,187 of CM070562.1, read as the reverse complement.
GTTTCCATTCATCTAAAAACAATCTAAATTTAAACTCAACTCATTTCACTCGTTTCAATCCAACCCACTGCCAGGTCCACCCACCCACACCATCCAAAGGCTCCGTCGCTCATCTCCTCGGCGTCAAGGCAACGGCCACGCACAACACTGTCGCCCCAGCCATGTAGGGCCTGTCGTCTCGTGGACTCTGCAAACACGTTACGAGAGGCAGAGCACAGGATACATTGGCCCACGAAATGCACCAGATGGCATGATTTAACCAAAAACATTGGTACAACAAATGAAGGATTTTTTTTAAAATGATATTAATTTAAAATATTACAAAAATAAATAGTAAAAAAACAATTACAAAACTAGACGCGAATCGTCAATTGGAATGGCGATAGGCTGCTGTCGCCATTCCAATTGGCGACAGAGGCCTAGCCCCTGGCGACAGGGAACTCAACAGTACCCAAAGCTACTTGTCGCTAGTTAAGTTGGCGACAGGTCTCTGTCGTCAATTCAAATGGCGATAGAAATCCTTTTTATTTTAAAATTTGAAAAACCATCATTTCAAATGGAGATAGAGATCCCGTAAGTCCATGTTGCCATTCCAAATAGCGACACAACCCCCCATATAAAAGACCCTTTAAACCTTAAAATTCGGGTAAAACTCATTTTTATTTAGAAAAAAGAGAAAGAGGGAGGGAGGGAAGAGGAGCAAAGGGGAGGAGAGAAGCTAGTGAAGCGTTGTTCGTCCGGTCGCCCACCTTTAAGGTAATTTTTTTCACAAAATGGATTACATAGTTTTAGATGTACGGTTATGTGGTGCAGTATATTGTACATAATCTTTGTCGGTGGGTAGTTTAATTTTAGATATATGGTTAATTGTGAAAATCTTGTTTACGGTGCAGTGCGTCAAATATGTCAGACGTCACCAATTTCAAAATTTACTACGGTTAAGGGATTATTCTTAAGGGTCCTGTGGGGATTGATTTGCGTTATTTCCAATCGGCGACCGTGCCCCTGCCAAGACCAGAGCGGCGTACATAGGGCGTTGTGATACGGTGGTTGTTTCACTCATTTGATTTGAACCATACTGTGTATGATCTAAGATTGAATTGTCTTCCCCCCCCCAGCAACACAATGCACATATTGGGAGTTAGTGCAGCTCAAGAGAACAATGTTATAGCAGTCATATGTAAACATGGCGAGGAAGGGAGGGTGAGATTTGGTCCTTCTGGCCCATGCTTATGCCAAGCCCACTCCTACATCGGCGATTGAACAAAAAGGGTGTGGTGATGCCGAAGAAGAAGCTGGGACTCCAACCACAGCGCGGTGCACACAATGGCTGAAGCTCTTGGAGTTGCTGATGCTGTCAATGGAGACCCTGCGGAAGTAGCTCCTTCAATCAGGCAAGTTAATGGGCTTGCTGACGAGGGTGAGAAGCTAGAAGCCGTAGTGCAAAAGGCGGATCTCGAAGACCGGACTACATAGTATTGTTAGAAAATGAAGGATCCGACGACGAGAATAATGTGGACCAGCAGGCGGTTCTATCCGAGTGGAGCACATACCAGTTCGACAACCTCGTCGTTAACGAAGGCTTCCGTGTGCCGTATGAGTATGACCAGAGCGAGGTCAAACAATGAGCTATGTACAAATGCAAGGAGGCAGTGCAGAAGGCGGTCAAATTCTAGGCCTTGTCGATTAGGCGTACATTCATAGTCGTCAAGTCTAACCCAAGATGCTACGACGTGAAGTGCGACATAGAGGGATACCCTTGGTGAGTGCACGTATTTTAGCCTAAGTGGGACACCTACTAGAAAATACTCTATAGTGGTCCATCACGCATGTGTCATCGCAGAGTCAGTGCAGTCCCACAGGAACCTGTAATCAGGCTTTATCACCAACCTCATGTACGGTGAGATCGTGGATAATCTAGATTTTGAGCCACAATCTATCATTCGGGCGATTGAGGCAAGGTTCTAGTATGCGGTCAGCTATGCCAAGGCATGGAGGGCAAAACAGAAGGTATTGGAATCAAGGTTCGATACGTTTGAGGACTCGTACCACAAACAGGAATACCGACACTCATGTAGACATTCAAGATTTCACGCATCCAAAGTGGGCCAACAAGAGGGTACTAAAGCGACCATTCTTCGTTTTTGGTCCATGAATCAATGCATTCCGGTACTGCCATCCAATCTTATGCGTGTATAGCACATTCTTAACTAGAAAATACAAGGGCCAGATACTAACTGCAATAGCGACGAATGGGAACAATCAAGTTCTTCCCATGGCATTCGCTTTCATTGAAAGCAAGAACACAAACATCTAGTTGTGGTTTCTAAGGAATTTGAGGATTTCTGTTGTACAAGACCGTCCAAACATATGCGTCATACATGATCGACATGCGGCCTTGCTGAGTGGAATAACTCAACTACAACAAGGAGAGAACAAACCACTTCCATGGGCGGATCTGTAGAGCAAGTGGTGCATGAGGCACTTGGGTGCAAACTTCTACAAGCAGTTCTGCAACAAGGACTTGATGAACCTATTCAAGCGGGTGTACAACCAGAACCAGCAACGAAAGTTTGAAGCACTCTGGGAATTCTGGATGAGCGGACCCAGATGCACAGAAAGGAGACAGCAAAAAGGGCCACCCCAAGCGCTAACTAGGCCCCCGAAGCATTGCCATAGCTACCAATAGATGGTCGTAGTGTGATGAGAAAGACAGGGGCGCAGGTGAAATCCTTTTCGGACTGGATTGAGCACGAACCTAAGGAGAAGTGATCGTTACTAAATGACAGGGGTGGTGCTCGATATGGTATTATGATAACTAATCTAGTTGAGGTGTACAACTGGGCCATGCGCGGCGTAAGATGCCTCCCTTTGGTTGGTATTGTGGAGGCAATTCTCCGCGGTACCACAAATTACATTGTTGACAGAAGCAACAACGCGTCGCTCGCTATGGGAAATGACAGAGTACTCTGCACTGCTATGATCACCAAGTACATGGAAGAGAAGAGCAAGAAGGGTGAGATGCACCGGGCATTCAAGATGGGCACAAGGGAGCTTCGCTTCGACATAATATGCCGAGATGAAGGACGTCGCAGGAGGAACCGCGAGAGGATCACTCACGAGTGCACGCTACGTCACGCTAGTTGTATATGCACTTGCAACAAGCCCTTCTTCTGCATAGGCCCTGCTCCCATGCCACAGCTACATGTTCGACGGTGACGCAGCATCCCAGCTAGTACCTCTCTGACTATTTCAACGAGGAGGTGCTGCAAACCTTGAGTGTAGAGATGTATGGTTACACCATGGTTAGCCATTTCACTGACCATCCGACCTGGAAGAAACTTATCTAAGCCGTGGACATTAATAAGCTGAAGGGAAACATTGGTCGACGAGAGGTATGGCGTATCAGGAACGACATGGATGAAGTAGAAGCCGAACATCGTACGAAGTAATACTCCATTTGTAGGGAGTCTGGGCACACCTTCAAAAAATGCTCTACGAGAAATCCACAGGACGAAAGGAGACATCGGCACTCTAGACGTCGCCACGAGAACCTCATCCAATCGTGGACGTTGAGGTCGCGGCCACAGGAAATGTTCGTTCGGTTGAAATATATGGTGCTCAATGTTTTGTAATATCACTTTGATTTGTAAAAAACCTAAATATTATGATGTTGTGCTGAATATTATGTAATATCAGTGTAATTTGTCTACAAAATACGTGACAACGTTACACTGAAATGTTATGTAATGTCATTGTTATTTATTGACGAAAGATGTTATGATATTGTGCTGAATGTTATGTAATGTTATTGTGATTTATCGATAAAAAATGTGCTCCGAAATAATAAGTAGAAATTTTGATTTATCGACAAAAGATGTTGTACTGAATGTTATATAATCTCAATGTGATTTATCAATAAAATATGTGCTCGAAAATACTCAGTACAAAAGGAATAGAGAGGAATTACAAAATAGCGGTTTTCCAAATTTTAAAATAAAAAAAGATCACTATCGTTAGTTAAATCGATGATAGAGACCTGTCGCCAATTCAACTGACGACAGTAGCTCTAAGTTCTGTTAAGCCTCTTATCGCCATTCAAATTGACGATAGACGCCTAGTTTTATAATTATTTTTTTCAACTATTTATTTTTGTAATTATCTTTTAAATTAATATTATTTTTAAAAAAATTCGCAAACGCAGGCCATGGTATACAGCTGCCATTGTTTTCAAATAAATACACAGCTGACGATGTTTCAGTTAAAGAACATGCATCCTAAATAATGTCCAACAAAGCAACAATTTCTGCCAAAAAAAGAATGCAGTGTACGACCAACAGCAACCAGACGTTCGAAGGCAATGGCTGCTCTTGAGTAATGTGGTATGAGCACTGCATCTCCGTGGCGGAACCCCTTCAAATTTGAGTAGCATTAGTAAGGTTTGAACTTCCTTTGAGCCCGAAGCTGCTGTATCCGTTTCTTGTCCTGCTCAAACTTGCTCTGCAACATCGCGAGTTCTGTGCAAGAGATGCAGAGTTCGAAGTTAGCTCCAAGAAGTTTCTGCAGCCTATTAAATTGCACAAAAGACACCGTGTGGCAACAGATAACAGGAAAAAAAAACAAAGCTCATTTGCAGTCACATAGCTCAAATTTTCCAGACTTAATTCATGCTTATGAAACTATGGTGGAATGACCAACTTGATACACAAAAAAGGAGCATTTCTTTGCAATTGCTGAACCAAACAAAACCTTCTGATATATCATCTCAGGCAAGAAAATAACTTCTAGCATATATGGGTTCACTTTGACCGAATACAAACAATATTAAGGAAAAATGACTGGAATTGTAATTCCAACCAAGCTGCAAATGCCAAATGGCGACCTTTTTTTCAAGTAAATGTAACCAGAACGGACAACACCAAGCTCAAAGTCACCCAGACTGGCATGGCGAACACATGAGCAGATTAACTGATCATGGGTTGTTGAACTGGACAACATATAAGTCCCAGCTGTACATGCTGTGCCTAGAACTATTTAGTGTTGAACATAATCTAGGTTCTATTCTATCATATGTGTACAGGGCACTGAGTAATTAAAACTGCATAAAATAAGGAAACCTTCAAAAAAACGTTGAAGCATACCATTGATGTGAGCTTCTCGTTTCTGAAATCTGTAGAAGTTTAGATCAACTTCCTTGGGTTTCTTTTTAGCCATTTTCTCTTGCATTGCAGCCAGAGATACAGAGCCAACAGCTGTTCCAGTTTCAGTGTCTGTGGTCTTCTTCCTACCTTTATGATGCACAACAACCGTCCATCCTTCTTCCGCAGCACGTGCCTCTCTTTCTTTCCTCTCCTGAATTAATCAAACATGTGTCAGGACTCAGGCAACAAACAAAATGCAGTTTTTTTTCGGTAAACGAGTACGGGTTTGCTATATCACAAACCCAAACATGCAGAAACAGCCTTCTGCTCTCTCAAATTTAATAAACAACAGATGTATATACACGCTATCTGTTGTAAGAATAATTCATCTATCATACTGATGGGGTCCGTCTCTTAGAAGACACGCATACAGACCCGAAAAGTGCTATTGTGCTCATAAAAGACTGTAATACCCCTTACTTGTACTCATGGTATAGCCAACCCCTAAGGGGTATTTTGGTCATTTGTACAGGCTTGGGAGCCTATAAATACCCCATGTATCCCTCCTTTCAAGAGGATGGCTCTCTTGAACAATAAAGAAGTATGTTCAAACTGGTGAGCCCTCGGGGGCTCCCTCTCCGGAGGTAACCCCAGATTGGCTCACCGACAGAGTAGGCGGTCCTCTCGGACCCCGAACTCAGATAAATCCTCGTGTTATTTTTACTCGTGGACGATGGCCTGTTAGGCGGCCGACGCCCACCCTCACTTGTGTTTGGTTTTACACCTACAACATTGGCGCCCGGCCAGTGGGGGCGTAGCTAATCGACGAAAAGGCTATGTCCCTACCAAATACTCTAAGTCCATTTAAACCTCCTCCCTTCCGGGGGCGGTGATCTCGTGGATGACCCATCCGCTTTTTGAAGGAGCCCCAGAGCACCATCGTCGGAGATCGGCCATCCACTCTCGGGATGGCAACGCCTACATGCCCCAGGGCTCCCATGCGCTCCTCCCTTTGCGCGGTCGATGCGAGGTCTCGGCCAAGGCGAGTAGTTCAAGGCACCATCGCACCTGAAGGCTAAGGATTATGAGGCCAACCATCACCCTCGGGACGCATGATGTCCATACGGCACGAGCGATGAAGGCTTCATTCTGAGGCTCCGCCTCTAACGCGCCATCGTTAGGGGCAGTCTGACATATAAATCTCAGATGGACTCTCAAGACACTTTCCTCCAAGGATTTCACCCCGAGGTGCATAGGCGCACGACCTCCGCGGTCTCCCCTAGCAAAAGTCCATGGTGGCACAGGCGTCCGCCGCCTCCACCATGGCGGCTCATGTCTCTTGGACCTAGGCACGAGCGACCACCTCGTGGTGCGTGAGGGCGACGACCTCTACGGTCTCCCTAGCAAAGTCCATGGTGGCTTGGGCGTCCGCCGCCCACCATGGCGGCTCGAGTCCCATCGCCCTAGGGCATGAGCGACCACCTCGTGGTGCGTGAGGCGTCGACCTCTACAGCCTCCCTAGCAAAAGTCCATGGTGGCTTGGGCGTCCGTCGCTTCCACCATGGCGGCTCGTGTCCTACTAGACCTAGGGCATGAGCGACAACTTTGGTCCAAGCACAAGTTGATGGATGTCTTGAGACTCGTCTTCCTTAGACTCTGCACCACGCCACCAACGACCTCCGGGTCCCCACAGTATAGCTCCATTGCTTCAAGGGTTAACCACTCTCAAGCATTCCCGATCATAACAAAAACCCACATACGGGGTAAAAGGGCTTCATTGCCCTCATAGTTCGGTGCCCCACGACTTAGCCTCGTGGGTGCCACCGGTGTGCCCGTGACTTACTATCAGGAGCACATGTCTAAGGTGCCCATGAGTTAGCCTCATAGGCACCTCCAAGCCCACTAGGGGGGCTACCATCCCTAGTGGCCTTTCGGTGCCCCACGACTTAGTCTCGTGGCCACCCTTTCGATATGTCCATGACTCAGTCTCGTTGGCAGCTCGAATCATGTACCGTCGACTTGGCTCGAATATTGAACAAGGACCATCATGCTCGCATAAGGCTATCACCTCGGAGATCTTAGTATCGAAAGTGATGGGACTCTACTAGTCCCTCGGCAACACTTCGATCAATGCTCATGTCAAATAAATGTTATCTTGCTACAAGAAATAAGTGCGGATCATTCTCTCTTTCCTGCAGAGACGCTCGTGTTATCTACCTATCACTGCAACGTTTCTAGCTCGAGCTGCGACGATTCTGAGGAGTTCTACTTCGATAACTCTCGCTGTCAGCGGAGCAAGAGGAGGACAACTTCGCCTACACGAGCTTCTTCCCGCGCACCGCCGGCGAAGGCTATGCCTCGGCTCTCGCGGGCTCAAGGCCCAAGACTTCGCCTACATTGGCTTTACTTTGACGCATCCGTGGCCTCGAAGGCTATGCCTCGGCTCGGCTGCCTCGCGTTCGCAACTTTGCCTACATAGGCTCGCTTTGGCGCACCGCCGGCCTCGAAGGCTATGCCTCGGCTCGGCGGCCTCGTGTCCAAGACTTCGCCTACATTGGCTTCACTTTGACGCACCCCCGGCCTCGAAGGCTATGCCTCGGCTCGGCGACCTCGCGTTCGCAACTTTGCTCAAGCATAGGCTTCGCCGACGCACCGACCGCCTCGGTTATCCTCGGCTCAGCAGCCTCGCGACTAAGACTCCACGACTTCGCCTACATAGGCTTGCTTTTGACGCACCGCCACCTCGAAGGCTATGCCTCGGCCATAGCTCAAGGCCCAAGACTTCGCCACAAAGGCTTCGCCCAACATGCTTTCCACTTCAAGGCTATCCTCGACAGTATGGTTCAAGGCCCACGACTTCGTTTACACAGGCCATACCGATGTTTCGCCTGCCTAGAAGGCTATGCTTCGGTGGTCCGGTCTTGCGTCTATGACCTTGCTCACAAGAGCTTCGCTTGATGCACCCTTGCCCTCGAGGTTGTGCCTCGGTGGGGTGCCTCAAGATTCAAGATTTCATCTTCGTGATGGAGCAATGAAGCCACCCCACACGAAGGGCGCGAGAAACGCTCAATTTAGTACTCCGCCTCACGTGGAGCACTAGCACGATATGGAGTACAAAATATGCATAAGTCTTTGGGCACCCACGCACCTACCAAGCCAAAATTGGCTAAGTCATGGGTGCCATTACGCATATTCCTTCGCTCTCGTGCCTCACCGACCGAGTCGGTTTGGCAAAACCTCGGCGTCCACATTTCAAGGTTGAATTCGCCAAGTCTTTGGCCAAGTATATTCATCAACAAGATACAAGATCTCAAGATCTTCTTTACCCCAAGGCCCTTGCGCACCCAAGGCGGGGACTAGTAGTGTTGAGTAATCCTACCACCTCGCTCAAGACGAGCCCCACCTCGGCACCTACGTGGCGACTTTGTGTAACCGCGAGGGCCGCCGCCGCAGCCTTCGTCGACATCGCCATCGCGATGCCCTCATGCTCAAGTCCTCGCGCACCCTTGCGCGCGTTCGCATGTGAGGGCACGCCACGAGCCCTCGTGTGCTTTCGCGTCATGGGAAGAACCTACGATGACAACGCCGCCAGCGGCTTCGTCGACATCGGGCCATAGCGCATGCCCTCATGTTCGAAGCCCTCGTGCACCCTCGCATGCCTTCGTGCGTGGCCTCACGCCTGAGCCGTCACTTGATCTTATGGGCAAAATGTATAAGACACAATTTCAGGAGCCTAACACCCGAAGCCCTCACGTGCCTTCGTGCGTGCCCTCATGTCTGAAACCCTCGCGCCCGAGGCCTTCGCAAAACCCTCGTGATCGAGGCCTTCGCAAAACCCTCGCGCCTGAGGCCTTCGCAAAACCCTCGTGATCGAGGCCTTCGCAAACCCCTCGCGCCCGAGGCCTTTGCCAAACCTCGCGCTGAGGCCTTCAAGAAACCTCGCGCTGAGGCCTTCAGAAACCCTCGTGATCGAGGCCTCAGAACCTCGCACCGAGGCCTTTGCCAAACCCTCGCGCTGAGGCCTCGCCAACCCTCGCGCCCGAGGCCTTCGTGAAACCCTCGTGATCGAGGCCTCATAAAACCTCGCGCCGAGGCCTCAGAAACCTCGCGCCAAGAAACCTCGCGCCCAAAACCCTCGTGATCGAGGCCTCCAGAAACCTCGTGCCCGAGGCCTCAGAAAACCTCGCGCCAAACCCTCATACCTAAAGCCTACGCAAAACCGTCACACATACCTCGCCATCCAACCTTATTGTTCACCATCAAAAACAAACACATCATTCATACATGAACAGCTAATACCACAAGTCAAACTTCAACACACACCGCACTTGTCTCGCAAGAAAGTACTGACTACTTCCCAGCCTCTGGCCGCCTCCTTGGTATTGTTGTTGTATTGTCTCATGCAGTGTTTATGTGTTCCTTCTTGTTCCTATAGCCACCGCTAGCAAGCAAGGACATCATCATCCATTCCTCTTCTTCATCATTTCGAGAGAGAGAGAGAGAGAAAGCTCGAAAGACGGCACGACGAAAGTAGCTAGCTAGTCGCTACTCAGAAGTGGCCAAGAAGCTTAGCGCGGAGGCGAGAGAGCTTGAGTCCTGAGTTCCATGGATTGGGATCTCAAGATGCTTTCTTGGGACTCGCCGAATCGAGACGACGACAGGCTGCCGTATCGCTGCCGCCGCTGCCCACTGCGGCCAAGACGGCATTGCTGCTGCATGGCGGCGGTGCGTTTGCATGGCCGCCGAGCCATCCGGAGTGCTCGGCCGACCTCAAGCTTCGCTGGGTGGCGAGTTCGGCGAGCCGGACGTCTTGAAGAGCTTACGCTGGCGGGCGATGGTGTCGGTCTCAATCATAAGTGGTGGTGTTGCGTCATGAGCTCATTGAAGCGGCATACATGGACTGGCGGGCGCCGGCGAGGCCGTCGTCTTGCTGTGCATGGCAAGGATTTGCAAGAAGGCCGACGAAGTAAGCAAGTCTGCTGACACACCGGCAGACAAGGTCTCATGAGGCGACTCAAGACGCCCACATCGCTGCTCCGGCGAGAGGGATGAGCCATGGGCCGAGTCGGCCAGAGGAGCCAGAGGAGGCGCCTGGTCGGCGGCTGCCGCGAGGAGGCACTGGGGGCCGACAGCGACCGACCAAGGAGAGTTCAGCAGCAAGCATGGAGAGCAAGAGAGAGAGAGGCTTGTGAAGAGAGTGATTTGGGGGAAAGCTCCAGGAAGAAGATGAGCCCCTGTGCTCACCCGTGAGGAGGTAAAGAAAGAAAGAGGCAGGCGAGAAAATGAAAAAGGCGTTTGCACTTTGCCTACCTTGGATTCCAACTACCACATGAAAAAGCAAAACCACCTCAAGACTGCAAAAGAAAAAGCACTGCGGCGTTCAAATAAGCAGAATCTGGTAAAAGCCAGGGGTTCCAAACCATGTAACACACAATATTTGCTTTGATTCGATACAGTGACAGATTGATTTTCTACCGTTCCAAAATAAGAAGCCCACTTGGCCATCAGCCCTCACGGCATCCAACCGACATGAGGACAAGTTGCCACGTGCCACGTGCCCCGCACGCGACGACTCGCGACCTAGCGGCCGGAGCGCCAGGTGTGCGCGCAGCTCACGCGGCGCCGCTGCGGTACGACGACCCTTCAACGACTACGACGCTCCGAGACGGCCTTCAACGACTACGACGCCCCCACGGCCCTTCAACGACTACGACGCCTCAGACGCTTCCTTCAACGACTACGACGCTTGCGACGCCCTTCAACGACTATAACACCTCGCGCGGCCCTCGCGTCTTCGACGTCTACAAACACTCGCGGCGGCTCCGTGCGGCCCTCTGCGTCTCCGCCGCTTTCAGCTGACCCTCCTAAAAGACAAAGATGCTCATCGATCGGTCAGAGGAACAATGGACCCACGCCTAGAGATAAAAGAAGATGCATTCGTCGACAGCCTTTAGGTCACCCCGGTCCGTGATAGGTCGATCTATTCAAAACCACCGTGGCTCCTCCAAAACATCAACCTCCGCACGAAAAACATTTCAAGGCTACCCTTTTGGTGTTCCTCCAACGCCAAGGCAGTGGCTATGTTGTAAGAATAATTCATCTATCATATTGATGGGGCCGCCTCTCGGAAGACACGACATGCACCCGAAAAGTGCTATTGTGCTCATAAAAGACCAGTATACCCTTACTTGTACTCATGGTATAGCCAACCCCAAGGGGTATTTTGGTCATTTGTACAGTGCTTGGGAGCCTATAAATACCCCATGTATCCCTCCTTTCAAGAGGATGGCTCTCGAGCAATAAAGAAGTATGTTCAACCGATGAGCCCTCGGGCTCCTCTCCGAAGGTAACCCCTCTTGGCTCACCGACAGAGTAGTATGGTCCTCTCGGACCCCAACCTGTATAAATCCTCGTGTTATTTTTACTCTCGTGGACGATGGCCCGTCAGACGGCCGACGTCCACCCCCTCACTTGTGTTTGGTTTTTACACCTACAACACTATCAATATGGTGGAAACACATTCACTGAGGTCATTCTGACGAAACTTGTCTTAACTTGCACAACACTGGTTTGGGTAATGTGCTGAACTGAATACTTTTAATTCTTGTTTGGAGAAGAAACCTGTTATAAAGCAGTAGATCTATCTTTGGATTCTTGAAAGAACGGGAGATACTCACCTGCTCTTGCTGTTCCTCGTGAGCAATTATAAACTCATCTATTCTTTGCTGCAAAACTTTCAGACCTGGTCTCTTTTGTTTGTACTCCAAGATCCATTCTGTCAGTACATCACAGATCAGTTTTGAACTTTAGTGCATCAAGTTAAACCAGAAAAAGAAAAAGAACATACAATGGCATTTATTGGAGCAGAACATAACTAAACAAATGCACTGCAAGTCTGCAATACACATGGCTGGATTTTAGAACTGATTTCTTGCAGGAACCAACAATCTGGACATATCCTACATAGTCTTTCTATTAATTAAGTCATTGAAATAAATTCGCTGAGAGTATATCTTGGATACAGTGCATTGACCTTTGCCTTTTATGAACACTGTCTTTTTTTTCATCAACAAGCTCCATGAATAAAATCAGTATGAGATTAACAAAAATCATATCTCAGGGATCAAAAACTCAAAAGTGAAGGCATTACTTTTCATTCCTCTGGAATAGTCTTCGTCAACAGATTGAATCTCATCAACGTTTGCAGTATGAACCTCAACACACCTCTCCAACTTGTTCTCTTTCCTTGATGAATGCTTATCTTTCTTGTTGTTTTTCCCTGATTTCTTTACTTTCTCTGCAGCCAATGAAAGGAATGCATATCAACAATATGTGCCACACTTAGCTGAGACTTCAGAATAATTCTGATTAGGAGATAAATACAATGTCCCTACTGGTCTTATCCTTCTTTCCTCTCTTTACTTCTTCAGGCTCCCCAATATCCATGACTTCACTTTGTGCTGCGAGTTGGTTGACATCAGCTGTATAAAATAGATCCAAACCAATTGTTTAACAAAAGGAAAATGAAAAAAAAAACACTACTAGAATGAGAAAAATATGATAAGAAAAAAAGGACAAGATATAGGATATCATCTGGCTTATTGCATGAAATCACTACTTAAAAACAATTTTTTTAACAAGAATGCAAAAAAAAAAAAAAAATAAAATCAACAGGCATCCATGTGGAAAGGAAAATAGTTCAGCACCCAATCATGGTAATTGCAAAGCAATCAAGATATATTACCACTAGTTTCTTCATCTTGATTTCTATGCAGGATTTCCTCTGCATCACAAGACTCAACAAAGCTCTTCCCTTCCTCTAGCTTCTTCTTATTCTTCTTGTTCTTCATCTTAGGTGTTCCTGCCTCATTATTGTCAGACAGACTTTGCTGTACCTTGATAGAATTGCTGCCTTCCAATAGCTTCTTTTTGTTCTTCTTCTTCTTCAGCTTAGGCGTTGTCTCATCCTTATTGTCTGACAGGAGTTCCACCACATCATCAGCCTTGGTACGACTGCTTTTTACTTTGACATGCTTATTTTTCTTCTTCTGCTTCATCAATACTATTTTCTTGCTCCATGCCAATTCTTTATCTAGCAATCAAAGTGAATAGGTTAAAAAACTTGACAACTATATATAGGGCCTAATGAACAACTTAAAGAACCGGAAGAAGTAAAGAAACCAATGAGTGCACAGGGCATGAGATGGTTGTCATGCTACTTGTTTCGGGCACACAAGATGCTCATGATGATCATAAAAGTAGCAGCAATGAAAGCCGTTAATCAGATAATGCATCAGATTGACCATGCAACAATGCGATCCCTCCTAAAGGTTTCGAACTGACAATATTTTCCATTTCTAAAATCAATGCCCACTCCGATTAGTTGGTTTACTCATACTAACTCAAGCTGTACCACTAAATCACTGCTTCCACCTTTGTGGGGGTGATCAAGGTGACATTTCTAAGATTGTAGACTACTGTTCTAGGTTAAACCACTGATTCTACAACACAACCCAGAAAGAAATGGGAGGAAATAATAAGAAACAATCACTAGTAATACCTTCCACGATAATATGTTCGGTAGCGTGCTCACTCTCGACAGCATCATGCAAACCTCTATCCTTCTTCCTCTTCAGCTGCTTCCTCTTCACTCCAAGCGCTAATTTCTTATCCGCCTTCGCTTCCCGCGAAGCCTTCTTGTCTATAAAAAGAGAGCTTTTACCTTTGCCTCCCACTACGAACCAATCCAATCAAGAAGCTACGGGATTCAGAAAGGCGAAAAGGCCACACCTTTGGATTTGCCCATGCGAACAAATCAGTAACCAAGCTCACAAGAGGACGACCGCGAAGAGGGCGGCGGAATAAAAGTCACCGCCGGTGAGCAGCCGCAAGCAGTGGCGCCGCCGGCGAGGGGTGTTGTGGTGGTGGTTGTTGGCGTCAGAGCGCTCCGAGGTGTAGGGTTTGGGGATTTCTTTCGCTTACGCTGGGCCTAACTGCTTAAGAGTGCTTCTGACAGGTAGGCCTAAATGTAACTAGGCTCCACATTCCAGAGAAGACCCAAACCCCTGCAAAACCTGTCAGACAAACTTTTCCAAAAAGATCAAATCAAAATGTAACCGGTTAGTCATACTGTGACAACAATTTTTCGTTATTTAACATATTGATTGTATGTGTGCACCATTAACTAATACAGGAGATCCTCCAAAGAAACATCATTTGTGAAAACAATATATGTTTTACTTCGAAATGAACACATTCAAGGATGGTAATATTCAAATCAAGTAATCTCGAAGATAATTGTTTGTTTGTCCACAATTCCAATCAAAACACTTCAATTTTGCTGGAAAAGAACGGAGGCATTTTCTTTTCTGATGAACTAAAAGAACAAAGGCATCAGGCAATCAGAGAACTTTGAAGACCATCTATGCATTATCCACAGTAGTAAACTTTCAGATGGTAAATGCATCCCATCTAATTCTCGTGTATCATGCATTATAACATGGAAATCATGCAACAATGCATCTAACTATCCATGGGGTAAGATGTTAGTGTCACAACAAGATTGGTTTCTAACTTTAGGATAAGAATTGTAAGCTTGCAAGATAGGTTACTGGCCATGGCTAACTTTAGAAGTTGTTGTGCCTCATCAAGATGCAACAAGAGGTATCCGGTAAAGAACTGAGAAGCTCTTTCTAAAGAGCACGCCATAGCTTTCGATCTATGCAAAAGTTGAAAGGTATGAAGGTTTGTGGTGTAGTCTTAGTTATGACCTAACAGAATGCAAGGAATTAAAATACAGTCCTTACAACAACAAATTCATACCATTCAGTATATCATCTACACTTTCTGCATAATGTAGAGATAAAAAGAAATGCTCGACACATGTATTTGCTAATTCACACCACAACAAATTGATACTAATTGGACACACATGCTTGTCACATGCCGTACCCCGGTGACAGGCCGGAGAGGAGGACCTTGCCAAATTCGAGTCATGTGAGGGACGCGGCACGCGGCCGGGCATAAGTGTGGGCCCGATCGGGGTAGGAGTCGGAGGGGAGAGGCGATGCGCGGCTTCTGGGCGAAGGAGTGTCGGATCCTAGTTTTTCAAAAGTTCAACAGGAATCGCTATCAGGCAAACACAGCGGCGGCTAGAGAAGAGAAAAACACGCACTAGGGTTTCTACGAAGCTAACTACCTAAGATACGAATATGTTGTTCTTTCTTGAGCTCTCATTCCAGATTCCGCTGGGTTATAAGCCAGGGAATTCAGTTCGAAGTTACAGCGAGTGAAAGCAAAAGAGTTTAGTTCGGTTCAGTTCAGAGTTACATCGACAAGAAGTAAACCAAAACAGTAAATAAACTAGTCCTCCTTGACCGTTGGATCTCCAGCTGTTCATCTCGGCCTCTCCTTGGGTTAAGACGTAATCGACGAAGCGGTGGATTGGCTGCCAACTTCCTCCTGAGCTGCTCCATACAGCAACAGACTGCAATTCTTCCCAGTTTAGTTTCTTCGGCTCTGACATTACCTTCCCCCTTGAGCTCCACCTTGTCCTCAAGGTGTGAAGTTTGGAAAGGTACTTTGAATGAATGCTGCATCCTCCCAGGTTGCATCTTCCGGACCCAAGTTCAACCATTGAATCAGCCATTGGGCTATTGGTTCATTTCGGCGTGGTATAATTCTCCTGTCCAAGATTGCAGCTGGCTCGGTTTTGATTTTTTCCATTCTCTCCCACCAGTGGTAGTCCGGGCATTGGGACAGCATACGAACCATGGTGTTTCTTCAATTGACTTACATGGAAGACAAGATGTACAGCAGTACCTTCGGGCAGCTGTAAGTGGTAAGCTACTGGACCAATCTTCTTTAGAACTCGGAATGGACCATAATACTTAGATCTCAGTTTCAGAGAGCCCCTGATTCCAAAAGTTGTTTGTCTATACGGTTGCATTTTGAGGTACACCATATCTCCAACTTAGAGCTGCCTTTCGGACCTCAATTTGTTAGCAAAGTATTTCATTCTTTCTTGAGCCTGCTGCAAGTTCACCTTCAATTGCTCCATCATAAGTTCCTTTTGTTCCACTGTGACCCGAGCCTCATCAGATATGTTACATGGGATAGTTAATTCACCAAGTTGAGGAGGAGGATAACCATACAAAGCTTGAAAAGGGGTGATTTTCAGCTTGTGTGATAAGAAGTGTTGTACCACCATTCTGCAAGAGTCAACCAAGCCATCCACTCCCTAGGTTCTTGAAAAGTCACGCTCCTCAAATATGACTCCAAACATTGATTTACTCGCTCGGTTTGCCCATCCGTTTGAGGATGATAAGCACTACTTAGCCTCAAAGACACTTTTAAAGTTATGAAAATCTCTTGAAAGAGGTGGCTAGTAAAAATTCTATCTCTATCAGCCACAATAGCAATAGGCAGTCCATGTAGTTTGAATATATTATCCATAAAAACTTGCACCACTTGTTGTACTGAATATGGGTGAGCTAATGATAAGAAATGTGCATATTTGGTGAATCGATCAACCACTACCAATATCACCTCCTTACCCCTAGACTTCGGTAATCCTTCTATGAAATCCATGCTGATATGAGTCCAAGCCATATCCGGTATCTCCAAAGGGTTAAGTAGTCCAGGAATATGTATATGTTCAGATTTAGTGATTTGACATACCGGGCATTTAGAAATCAGCACTTCGATATTCCTCTTGAGCTTTGGCCAGTAAAATAGTTTCTTAGTCCTGTGGTAGGTTGCCCTTATGCCTGAGTGACCTCCAATAGCAGAAGAGTGAAATGATTCCAGGATTCTGGTTCTAAGGTCATTGCCTATTCCCACATATATTCTTCCCTTGTACCTCACCAACCCAGATTCCAGTGTGTAACCATTGTCTGTTCCAGCACCAATCTGATTGTTGCTCACCAGTTTTCCATATAGTGGGTCGGCTATATAGCTGGCCTTAACCTCCTCAATCCACTCGGGCATGATAGTGACTACTGCATGACAGGCCTCATCACTCTCCTTGAGATTTTGATCCCTCCTGGATAGTGCATCCGCTGCCACATTCTCTTTCCCTTTCTTATACTCCACAATGTAGTCAAACTCTAACAACTTGAGAAGTAATTTATGTTGTATACCTTCTACCAATCTCTGAGTTGTAATGTATTTCAAGCTTTTTTTATCTATCCTGATCACCAATTGGTTGCCCAAAAGATAGTGTCTCCATTTCTTAAGTGCCTCCAGAATTGCCATAGCTTCCTTATCATATATGGATTGTGCAGCAGCTCTAACCCCCAAGGTCTTGCTATAGAATGCAATTGGTCTACCTTCCTGCATCAAAACTGCACCCAAACCGGTCCCACAAGCATCTGTCTCCAGGGTAAATGGTTTTGAGAAATCTGGTAATGCTAATACAGGACATGTGGTTATTGCTTGTTCTAATCTTTCAAATGCTATGGTTTGAGCTTCCTCCCATATAAAAGCTTCCTTCTTAAGACTATCAAAGAGAGGTTTGCATATCTTTCCATAACCCTTAACAAATCTTCTATAATACCCCGTCAACCCCAAGAATCCTCTCAATTTTGTGTCATTATTAGGGGTTGCCCAATTAACCACGTCAGCTATTTTTCGTGGATCTGTAGAGACTCCTACCCCACTGATTATATGTCCCAAGTATCCAATCTCTGCCATAGCAAAACAACACTTACTCATTTTTGCAGTAAGTTGGTTCAGTTGCAAGAGATGTAAAACTGTGTGTAAATGATCAACATGGTCCGCCAAGCTCTTACTATATACCAATATGTCATCGAAGAAGACTAAAATGAACCTTCTCAAGTACTGCCCAAAAATGGTATTCATAAGTGATTGGAAAGTCGCAGGTGCATTAGTCAGACCAAATGGCATCACAGTATACTCATAATGTCCTAGATGAGTTCTGAATGCTGTTTTAGGAATATCTTCTTCAACCATTCTAATCTGATGATACCCGGACCTGAGGTCAAGTTTTGAAAATATTGTTGCTCCTTGTAATTCATCCAACAAATCTTCTATAATTGGCATAGGGAACTTATTTTTGATTGTCATTGAGTTCAGCTGCCTATAATCCACACACATCCTCCACGAGTCATCTTTTTTTCGAACCATTACAGCTGGGGAAGAGTAAGGACTTACACTCTCCCTAATCTGTTTGGATTTCAACAATTGACTGATGATGTCTTCCATCGCATCTTTCTGGTGGTGTGGTATTCTGTATGGCCTGATGTTAGGAGTGTCAGCATTGGCCTTAAGGGAAATGGCATGATCACATCCTCTCTTAGGAGGTAGTTCTTGAGCCTCGCTGAATACTCCTGTATTGTTGTATTACCTTCTGAATCTCAATAGGTAGCTCTCTAGATTCATTGAGCTCCTCTTCTTGAACCCAATTTGCTTGGATCAAGTAACCCAGCACTTCTTTCCTCATTATCTTTTCCAATTTAATTGCATCTACCATGTAGTGTTTATCCGGAGATGTGTAATCTTTGAAAGTCACTATCTTACCCTTCTTGCATATGGAGAGTTCTCTAGTTTTCAGATCCAAACCAATAGGGCTGTGGTGATATATCCAATCAGTTCCCAGGATTATGTCATAGCTTCTGAGGTTTAGTAACTGGAAAGAGTTTGTGAATGAATGTCCTTGAATCATATAACAAATGTCATCAGTTTTAGCATCTGTGCACAGTTCTCCTCCCCCTACTACAGCCACTTTCCTTGATGGTTTATAACTCAGTTTGCAATTACTTTTGATTGCAAATTCATAGTCCATGAATGAGTTTGTGCTTCCGCTGTCTACAAGCATCACTGCCCTTCTTCCTCTTATCATTGATATTAAAGAGAATGTTGCAGTTCCTGTGGTTCCTTCCATAGCATGATTAGAAATCAGCATGAGTTTGTTCTTTTCAGGTCCTTCTCCCCCTTCAGCAGGGCTCTCAGGAGCAGTATCATACTCTTGCTCCTCGGTTACTTCCAGATCACCAAGATTTTCGTCCATCTCTTCTTCTCCTTGCAGCAGCAAAGTATGTAATGCCTTTCTTACTTTACATTTCAGATTATGGCCTGGGGTCCAAGGCTCCCTACAATGCCAACATGTCCTCCTGTTAAGTTCCTGTGTAGTTACTTTTGCCTTCTCAGTTTCTCCGGTGTTAATACCCTTCTGGTTCACCAGCCGACTAACTCCCGAACTGGTTCTGTTCCTATTCGGACCACCAGAGTTACTAGCTCTCCGAGCCATGGCTGCTTTGTCTTCTAGCTTAGCAAACCAATACGCCTCTAGGAGTCCTTTAGGTTGATGACTACTCACCCCATATTTAATCTCATCCTTTAAACCCCCAATAAAATAGCTCATTAGAAAAGCCTCCTGCAAATATGGATGGTCCCTTCTCACCAATTCCACACTCTTTTCAAAGTAATCAATGTACTTACCAACAGTGCCCATGTGTTTCATTGTTTGTAATCTTTCTACCGCTTCATGTGCATTAGCTTCAGAAAACCAGTTAGCCAACATAGCACACAGCCCTTGCCAATTGAGTACCTGCCAAGATATGCCAAGCCCCTTGAACCAAGTATTAGCTCTCCCTGAGAAGTGCCCAGTTGCTATATTAACCCATTGCTCTCTAGGAGTGCCGGCCATCTCAAAGAATCGCTCACATTGTTCTAACCACCCAATAGGTTCATCACCGGAAAATAGGGGTATTTCTAGCTTCGGCCCTCGAATTATAGCGTCTACATACTGATGTCCATGGCCATTGATATTCCACCCCATGTTCCCCGTTAGTTCACCATGATTCATAAGTGTTTCCTGCCCCGGGTTGGTATTCCATACTGGATGATAATACATCATAGCTGCGGTTGCTTGATTTGTCGGTTGACCCGTCCATGGAGGTACTGGAGTAATTCTCACTCCTGGGTTAAACCCTTGTGGCTCCATTGTTGTCACTGCTGTAGGATGTTGCTGATTTTCCATCTGGTTTACTCCTAATCTTGTGGTGGTGTCTACTTGAGCAGTGGTTCGAATTGCTGGAGAAAATACTGGAGGAAAGTTAGGTACCACTGTATTTGGCTCCACAAAGAATGGTGTTGTGTTTCTCCCACTCTGGTTCTGCTCCAGATTCCAAGTTGCACTCACTGCTATCGGAATATGACTAGGAGCAGTTTGTGATGTTATACTGTGAGGAACATCGGAGTGCCTGTGTTGTGGAGTTGTAATCATACCTGCTTCCACCAGCGTCGCCCACTCATTTCTGGTTCCTTCTGTCAGCTTTCCCGTGCCTGATGTCGACAATTGGGAGAGATTTGCAATCAATAATGCTTTAATCTCAGCTACATCTGATTTCAAGGTTTCCAGCTCTGCAAGCTTCTCGTGAATCTTGGCAATCTCTGCCCTGTTTTCCATTTCAATCTCTTCTTATTCTATAGATCCGTGAGATTGAGTTCTTACAACCATTTACTCAGATCTACTAGGTTGCTTAGAGGGATTTTACCAGTGCTCAGTGACTAACCTCTGTAACCCAGATCCGAGTACTCTTGCTGCGCTTGCTTTCCTCGACTCGAGAAGTTCCCAGTTTCCTTCGATTTCCAGATCTGGTTGAGCTCGGGGATTTTACGGTGGTAGCACTCCTGGTTACCCCAACCCTTGCTCATACAACCCTCCAATCCAAGGATCGGCTGTTGCTCTGATACCTGAATGTCGGATCCCAGTTTTTCAGAAGTTCAACAGGAATCGCTATCAGGCAAACACAGCGGCGGCTAGAGAAGAGAAAAACACGCACTAGGGTTTCTACGAAGCTAACTACCTAAGATACGAACATGCTGTTCTTTCTTGAGCTCTCATTCCAGATTCCACTGGGTTATAAGCCAGGGAATTCAGTTCGAAGTTACAGCGAGTGAAAGCAAAAGAGTTCAGTTCGGTTCAGTTCAGAGTTACATCGACAAGAAGTAAACCAAAACAGTAAATAAACTGGTCCTCCTTGACCGTTGGATCTCCAGCTGTTCATCTCGGCCTCTCCTTGGGTTAAGACGTAATCGATGAAGCGGTGGATTGGCTGCCGACTTCCTCCTGAGCTGCTCCATACAGCAACAGATTGCAATTCTTCCCAGTTTAGTTTCTTTGGCTCTGACAAGGAGGAGGAGGGCCATGCAAGCAAGCGCCTCGGCGCAGATCGAGTTCGCTAGGATTTGGGGGAAACGGGATTGAATGGGTGGGGAATAGGGGGTGGGCCGGGAGGAGGACGGGTTTTATAGCTGGGATGAGGCGGGTAAATAACCCCAACTCTAGGGCTAATTTCGGAATGAGGGCTCCGAGAAGCCGCAGAAAGCTGTCTCTCGCGGCTTCCGGCTTTCCTTCAGGCTTCGGGAAAAGCAGATGATAATAGCGAGCAGCTTTGCGTCTCGAGTCTCCACACTCGAGTCCTAAAACCCTAGCTCCACAGCCAACCAAAAGGCGCGAAGGCACAAGTCGGCGGCGGCGGCGATGGGGAGTGACACGGAGGCGGAGAAGAAGAAGACCCCGACGGCGCTGGCGCCCATTGCGAAACCTCTCGCCGGCAAGAAGCTCTGCAAGCGAACCCTCAAGCTCGTCCGCCGAGGTTCTTGAGATTTCCTCCCTTTTCTTTCTGGCCCAATTCGGCTATCTATTGATTTGTTTTGTAGTTTAAAGATCCTTTCGATATATTCATGGTTTGTTTGGTGGTGTATTTGCAGCCTCGGAGGCCAAGTGCCTGAAGCGGGGGGTCAAGGAGGTGGTCAAGAGCATCCGTCGTGGGAACACGGTTAGTATACTTAGTTCTTTTCGCTTGCTGTTTAGTGCTTGCTAATCGGTGTAGTAATGTGAGTGAGGTTCTATTAACCGAGAGAGCGTTTGGGTTTAATTCCTCTGTGAGGGACGGTGAGCTGTGAATTATATGCTACTGTTACTAGTTGTGATGCACTGATACTTGGTCATAGCAATCAGCAAAGAGCAGATGATTTCCACTTAGGTGTGCCAGTGAGTTATGTGACTTTTTTTAAACGTGTCTAGTAGTGCAGTGCGTACCATGTCTCAGAGAACATACATGATGGTATACGTACATACTGAAAAGTGAAAACTGTAGTGTGCCAGTCTTGATGATGGAATAATTTATTTTGCCGCAATATGGAGTTATCAACTATTGTCTATACTTGTAGTGAGTTTGCTTATTTTTATGTTTTATTGTTTGATGTTGTTTTGTTTTTTATAAATCATTTAATGGATTGACTTGCATAATGTCATTGACGGTTGTGGTTTTGGTCTATGTAGGTTGTGTGTAATCGCTGGGAATATTTCTCCTATTGATGTGATTACACATGTTCCAGTACTCTGTGAGGAAGCTAATATTCCTTACATATATGTACCATCAAAAGAGGTGTGTTGCATCTTCCCCTCATTATATAGGTTTAATTCTCTAGCAATCACACAGCACAACAATTCTTCCATTATCTTGCAAAATCTTACAAGATGACAAACACATTATTATGTGTCTATTTATGACCTAATGAACCTTTTCACCAGTTCATGGCTTCATGCTATGATGACTAAGTTGAAAAATTGATGTAAAGTGGACACATTTCTCTTTATTTGTTTGGATCTTTTGTGTATTGGTTATCAGATGGTCACCATCTATAAGTGATTGAAAAAGTTAGTGAAAGTTCTCTTATATCTTTCTGATATGTATCGGTGATGCCACTCTAAGCTGAAAATCACTTGATTTCTCTATTTTGTTTGTCTTGTAGATAACGTCACTAAACAAGGAAAAAATATGTTTGTCTGTGGGCACATAACAACTAAGGAGCACCACCTATTTGTCTTGTCATTTTCTTTTCAATTGTTCTGATCAATTAGTTGTGCTGCAGCTAATTGAGAAAAGACATGCTCCTTATCATTTTTTGGTCCACTTCACTAAACTGCATTAGTACCTTGCCTACTTCTTATTTTTGTCATCTTTCTTATGGTTGCACCTTACCTTATGTTGAGTTTACAAACCCAAAATGGTTGCTGCCTTGCTGGACCTCCTAGCTTATCAGTCTTACAGCAGAGGCTACTGCATTGGGTTAAAATGTTAGATCTTTTTAGTCACCCATTCACCCCAGCATGACTACCTGGCAGCCTGGCAAATCTTGCCCTAGTTTAGAGAACCTCTTGTGGCATCTGAGACTTGCACATTTTGTTCTGGACTCATTGTGTGTTTTTTTAAAGTAAGATGTGCCAGATTTAAGTTGCTTAGCTGTCCCTGTTCTCATCGGCCTGTCGTGTGCTCGAGATATGCATGTATGGTTTTCCTTGAGAAGTCTGCATTGCACTGGTACCTAGCCCATGTTACAGGCAAACATGAAACATTTACAAGCCTGATGTTAAGAAACTCGTATATTTGGCTTTATATTTGAAGCCTTTTTCACAGAACAATTTATTATCAGCTACCAGTATATTTGGCTTTATATCACCCCCCAAAAGGAGAATAGCAACAAACAGGATAGTAGAGTGGAAAAATTGGCCATGCTAATTTTCGATTTCACTTGTATTATGACAGATTGGATGATCGAGATAGATGGTAAAGGCCTTGAGATTTACTGATGTACTGTGATTGCTCGTCTGTACAGGATCTTGCGACCGTGGGTACCACTAAGAGGCCTACTTGCTGTGTCTTGGTTCTGACCAAGCCTACCAAGGGGGAGATCAATGAAGAGGTGAAGGAGAAACTGAAGTCAGACTACAACGAAGTTGTAACTGAAGTTGCTGAAGTTACATCTTCAATGTTCTGAGAACAGTTCCAGGGCCTCTGTTGAGAATCAGGCATCTCACTGTGCACATCTTTATCTCTGTATTATGTAACATGATCCTGTCAGCCTGAATTATACCGATATGTTTTTCAGGGGGCTTTAATCATCATTAGTTGCTCTCCTAGATTGTGGGTTACCCTAGTTGGACCGTACTGTTCCTTTGGTGATTAGATAAAATTAGCCAATTATAATGAATTTGGTGAGCAAATCATTTCCAGTGAGAATGCCGAGATGTGACAACTTATGCAATACCTGAGCACCCAGATCAGGAATCACTTCTACCAAGTAGCTAGGGGGTAGAAACATTGAACATAAAATTGGCAGTGTGCATGATTGGGACTTGTCCATAGTTATGTCGCATGGAATTTCTCCTTTTGGCCGAGGGAAAATGCTGCAAGATTTCTTGTTTTTGTTTGCTTGATGGCCCATTTTCTTGGCATCAGGTATTCAGGTGTTTGGCGCCACCGAGACCGTGCAGGATTGGTAGAGTACAACCGTACAGCTTGGCCACTGATGCTTCAGAATTCAGAGCTGTTTGCACAGACGAAAGGAAACAGGTAGGGTTTTGGCAGTGGATCTGATCTTTTTGGCACCTCATCTGAGGTACTGGAAATATGGCGCCTGTGTTTGGAAGTTTGTGGCAAATACAAGACAAAAAAAATGTGGGTAAATGTTCTGGAATTATCTGGATTTTAGTCAATCTTATCTCATGGTACATACAATGCATTAATCTAGCTTAGAGCAAGAATTGCCAGTATAATAATAAAAAAATTCTTTGTGGATAAGCAGCAAAGGAACAGAGAGCACGAAGGTTCGTCCATGGGGAACGAGGAAGGAGGTTGCATTGAGAATATAGGAATTGCCGACTGCCAAGCATGTGGAGGGAGAGAGTATTTAAGCGCAGCTCTCGCGCTTTCAACTACCCTTCCCAATTTGCGGCCAAACAGAGTGGGTTTAGGATTGTAATGCATGGCCAAACTTGTGGAATGAAGAGATTATCTTGGGATAACCATGCCTTCAACTCCGACAAGCAAAAAGATCCATCCAAAATGGCAAATGGCCTCCTAATTTGGAATAGATGTGTGATTCACTTACCAAATCAGACAGCGCAACACATGTGTCAGGACTTAGGAGTGTAACTTCAGAGGTTAACAAGAAAAGAGCATTGTAATGTACTAGCATGGCTGTGCTGTAGTGCTAGTACATACATGTTCTAAGCTAGAACTATCAAGGATTAAGTACATATTGATCCCTAAACTCTACTGAGTTTAATTTTTGTCCCTTATGTGCAAAGTCGGGTAAAATGTGTCCCCATCTTCCAATACTAGATAAACCTTACCCCTCCTGTTTGACCACGGTTTTGACCTAATAAAACCCATTTTTGTCCACGTGGTGTCCACCTCGGATTTACTATAGTCTCTTTCTGTCCTAAATCGACCCCTCTCCTCGTCTTCACTCCAACACCAACCACGCTTCTTGCTTCAACATGCCATCACCGCCGTGGTTTCCTCTCCTTCTTCTTGGCGTCGCCCCCTCTTCTTCTCCTTGTCCAATACCGAGCTGAGCCGCCCACCGTGGATTCCTCCTCTTCATCCTACATTGCTGCTGCATTCTGGCCCTCCTTTCGCCGCCCGCCACCACGTCCACGTTGTCGGCGACGGTGTCGTCATTGGCCAGGCCGGCTACCAAGGCCTGCAAGCCATCAAGCACAACATCGCCGACCCCTACGGCTTCCTTCGCTCTTGGAACGACACTGTCCTCGGCCTGCTCCGGTGACTGGGCTGACATCAAGTACGTCCAAGGCATGGTTGTCGCCATCACATCCCCCTGGCATAGCCTCGGTGGCCGCCTCTCCGAGTGCATCGGCCAGCTCACACGGCTCCGCCGCCTCAGCCTCCATGACAACGCCATCGCGGGGCCCATCCCGGCCTCCATTGGCAGCTGCCTCGCGCTCCAGTCCTTCGACGCCAGTGCCAACCTCCTCACCGGAGCCATCCCGCCCTCCATCGCCAACTCCACCAAACTCTTCGGCGTCGTCTGCACCAGCATCACCCGCACAAGAGGCCACCGGAAGTTCAGCCGTCGCGCCACGCCGCGGCCAGGTACCCCACCCTCGTGATGGTCAGGATGCAAGCCACGCCGAGACCAACCACAGCCATGGCCAGGTACCCTACCTGCCGCTTCATCTTCGTCGTGTCGACGTCGAAGTACACCTCAATGGCTTGGCCGAGAAGAGCAGTGGGAACACTGAGAACATCACGCTGGGCTTGGTGGGGTCGGACCTGCCGCTGTCAGATGCGAGCTTCACCAGGGCGGCGTAGGGGCCGTCCCGGGCCATAAGGTCGGAGTGGCGGCCGAGGACATCGATGGTGTCGGCGTTGCGGATGGTGGTGAGGCGGTGCGGACAATGGGCGATGACGTCGATGGTGCAACTG